>OX451399.1:19325194-19552200 GCA_949629135.1 Eremobia ochroleuca
GGTTCCGTATTAATAAAGCATTTTCATAATACAGCTCTAGATTGTCATCAGATGATTTTACCAAGACAATTTCAAAAACAAAACTTAGTTGTAGCTCTTTATCGATAGCGGTGCGGTGACTTAGTATTATGATTGTGCATACTGCGAGTTTAATATACAGGGTGAAATTGAAAACATGCGACAAATCGAAATGGGTGATAGTACTCATCATTATGAACAACTTTTACCATGGGACCAAACCTGAAATTGAAAAAAAAAAATCAGCTGTTCCCTACATTTTGACGAGTTCTGCGAACAGAAATGTAGGGAACAGCTGATTTTTTTTTCGCGATTTCAGGTTTTATCTCATAGTAAAACTTGTTCACAATGATGAGTACAATCTCCTCTCATTTCGATTTGTCGCATGTTTTCAATTTCAACCTGTATATGACAGTGTTCTTTTTAAATCAACATCACCGAAAACGAGCCATTAAATGAAAGTGAACTATTGATACGGGCCTTCTTATTCGAGATTACTTTAGCTAGACTTCACTTCAGTCTTTTGAAGTCTATGCTAGATTGATTTTCAACCTCTGTTGTTCTGTCGTAGACGAAGTGCTTTAGGTGACAACGCCTAATGGAGTCAGGAAGAAGAAAATTTAATAAAAGGTAGGAAAATATTGTTAAAAATCGTGTGGACAACCACAGAAAATTTATAAAAATAATTGACAAATTATGGTAAAGAATGTGGGGGATAGTGTGTTAAAGAATATGTTGCATATTATATCTACATTGTGGTCATGCTAAACATGAACTAACTCTGTAATAAAATAGCTTAAAAAAAGATAGAAGTGGGCAAAAGAATTAACAGTCATTTAATAATTTTATTGTTGTAAAGAAATGTTGTGGAAAATGGTAGTGACTTATTACTTGTTAGAGTGAGAAGGGCTTATTTGTAGTTGTTTTTCTATTTAATAGTCAAATACTATACAAATAACATTTGCAGTATCTGTGTTATACATTATAATTTACAAATACATTTATGATACGTAAAGTTTGATAAACAAATTATCCGATCCAAATGAATTTACAAACGTTAAATTTTGAAATTTATATTCGTGGTTTTTTTTTTATTGTCAGTCATTGCAGTGCCAAGAGGCCTTAAAAATATTTGTAATTTTACAAGAAATTCAAATTACACGATGTTTAATGCTTGATAAACATACGGAACATTTAAAATACGTAACATTTGACTGATATGTGGCATTTGATTAGCAAACTAGCGGCCTTGTGTATTGTAGAAGTAAGATTAAGTACCTTATTAACTTATTCGAGAAATGTTAACGGTAGTTTTTTATTTAGAATAGTAGAATAGTCTGTTATATTTTTTTCCTCTATTTTGTGTGATAATGGCAACACTATAAGCTATTGAGAAATGAATCATCTATTTTTAAAGTCACGATTTTTTTTTTCTATTCAATGAAATTACCAAATAATAATGGAAGGCGAAGTCGTCATATTTTACATTTTAATAAAGGTTAAATATTTGCGGTGCATCTTGAAACCCTGTGTGATAACGAAGTCCTATTGTAATTTATGATAATTATGTGTCTTTTCGTTAGTAAAAAAGAGGGCGTGTGCTCATGACTATACGGTAGAAGTGAAAATTACTGGAGCCGAGTATACCCGATTCAGCGTCACCGACCCGAGCGTGAGGCTCTTTGTACACGGCATGGTTTCTTTACAGCACGGCGTTAAAAAACGTCTCTGTCAACAGGCTTCCATAGAGATCCTAACAACACTGACAGTACCTACACACGGCGAATAAACTGTAGATTTTCATGACAAGAAAAACGTGTAGTGTACAAAGGGCCTGACGGTTAAGTTTCGTTCATTGTTCAGAAAGAGTTCAAAAAGCGCCTAAAGAAGTTTTCACTTCAATGTTATTGACATAGCGCTAAATGATAAACATTTTAAGCTAACAACTTTTGTTTATCGTTTTTAATTGGCACCTGGCTAAATGGAGTATTGTTTATACACGTAAATGTTTAGTTACATATGCATAGCTCATATTGTTGTTGTTATTAAATAAAGTAAATAATGTGCCTTAAATATTGTGTTAATAATTATTTTTTGATGATTTTTTTATTTTTATTAATGTAAAGTCATCACATTATACATAAATTGTAAATAGATTTTTAATAATCATAATAATTCAACGCACTTTTTACAGTCAGTAAAATAATAATGTTGAACAATTGAATGTGGTACTAAAATAATAAATGTATCTCGAGTTTTGCTCACCCTGTATACAAACGGGGTTGATGTTAAAGATTTTGTTAAAAAGTGTCGCTAATACAGTGAAGTAATGTAGTTCATAATAATTAACTTATTACAAATCGCACAAACAAATAATTAATTGATTTCCATGATTTTTGTAATGTAATTAATGTCTGTCGTTTCTAAGCGTGGAAAACGTAGGAAAATAATAATGAATTGGCACGAGTGTCGGAAAGTTAGTCCGCTTATTAAAGTGGTGTGCACTTAGTGCTTACCAGTGTCTACGTAATGGTTCAAGTCATTAACCATTGGCTGAGCGATTTACCTGGCAACGTTGCGTCCGTATCGAGGTATCTGTAATAAAGGAAACCCATGCTAATAAAAAATGCTGAGCTATAGTAGGCTCAACCCCAAGACCCAGGCAGCTGCGGTCACAAAACGTGCGAGTAGGACACAACATTTAGAACGGAATTGCTAAAAACTCTATACTGAGTCTTGTGTCGTCTCGCTCTCACGTTTTATGACAACGACTGCAGAAAATGTTTGATAGCATGAAACGTTGCGAGGCCGCTACAGCTCAGTTAGTTCTTGGTTATTTAGATGTTGCTAGTCGATCTCTTTCTTAGTACGCGTTTAGATAACGTTCATTGACAGAATAGGTCGAATTCGCACTTGAATTTAAAGTTTTTAACTTGCTTTAGACGACTATGGCAATAATAGGAATATAACTTGTTTATATAATGTCAATAGTATGGGTATCGTATTACCCAGTAACTGGGTTGTGGAGGTCAGATAGGCAGTAGCGCTGTGTAAAATACTGGTATTCAGCTGCATCCGGTTAAACTGAAAGCCGACCCCAACATGTTGGAAAAAGGCTAGAATTTTAACGTACCAGGGCGCTGTGGTCGTATAGGGTGTTTTAGTCATCATTGTTCCAATGCAAGAAAGAGATGAAAGCTATACATAATGCATATCTCCATCATTTTTCGCAAATGGCTCTGAAATATCTGTTATCATAGTCGTCTACAGCTAGATATTTTTACAATGTGATGAATAATGCACAGTGATGTATTTTATTTATTAATTTAGTTCAGTATTACATGTAGCATAGAAATAAATGAGGTTTACAGGTTATTTGTGACAGAATTTTAACAATGTTATTATGAAACAGGACATCCAAACAATCAAAGAAACAAAAGAAATAATAATAGTTAAATGAAAAGATGTTGTTAAAATTGTTATTGCATTTTTGTTAAAATATCATTCGTTGATCTGTCTGAGCTGTCATTCGTAAATCTTTGACAGTTGTTACGGATGGTCAGAAGCCCGAAAGTCTGACTACCAGTCTCACCAAGGAGGACCGTGCTACCCAGTGTCTGGGTTGTGGAGGTCAGATAGGCAGTCGCTTCATGTAAAATACTGGTATTCAGCTGCATCCAGTTAGACTGGGAGTCGACACCAATATAGTTGGATAAAAGCTGGCAGATTGAGATTGATATTGTTAAAATATTTCTGGTGGCATAAAACATAATCTGGACGAAAAAACTCCATCAACAGTTTTTAAACTTAGCTATAATGAACGTTCTGTCAAAAATAACTCTAAGAAAGGCCTTACAGTGTTAACAGCGAGTTATTCTAGTTATATGTATATAGATGTTATCATTTGTAACGAGTGATCGTACGTGCCTTGATGTGGTGCCATGAGATTCGCAATGTGTTGATTAAAATAATTTTACACTTAATACATGACTTTTTATTTATTTTTTTCTTACCTTAAAACCCTGGAATTGAGTATTGAAACTTAACTTAACTCAAACATTTATTTCAATTAACCTCTGGTATGTCGGAGCGTAGACCTACGCGCCAAATTTTGTATCCGTAAACTGTCGGAACGTATATCTACGACCAATTTCTGTCAACCAAAAATTGTTTTTATTTCATACTATAAATCGTTCAAATTGCTTTTGATCAGTTTCACGGTTGAATGCCGTCATTACAAAAACAATTAAAAATCCATTGTGTTTCGCATGGATCCACGTTCCCGGCATACGAAGGGTTAAAGAATTTACAGGCACAAGATTCGGACAGTCAGAAAGTTGAAGCTCATTGCCCATTCCAAACCGTAGATCTCTATGGAGAAGAATGGGCAAGAAACTACAAGGACACTCTTTAAATTAGGATATTACAACATCCTGGGAACACCGGGTACTTTATCACCCTGAGGTTGAATGTCACTTGCATGTGATAAAACATAAAACGACAAGGTATATTTTTGTCAGTTAGATACTGGCGCCGATTTCCTTGTTCACAGACTAAACTAAAGTTCAGTGCATCTTTTTCTTTCTATATCATTAAGAAAAGGACAGAAGATAAATATTAGTTTATTCCTGTGCAATGAAGATACTCCATAGACAAGTTTAGATGTGATTAAAAAATTGGCTACTAAAAATACATCAATTAACGTCAGGCGCTGATTAATTTGACAGGACTAAACTTATATTGATCTTCTGTCCTTTTCGTAATGAAATAGAAAGAAGCACTTAACTTAATTTTAGTTAAGTTTGTGAACAAGGGATCAACTTTCAACCTTATTGAAGTTTCAATTTAGTGGGAATCGTGGCCAAAACTGATAAATCAATGATAGTCGACTATACCTACAACTGTGCTCTAATACCTGAAACTGAAGTTTTAATATGCCAATAGAACCCAAAGGCCATATTTGTGAGTAAGACGGAAACCGGACCAATGACCGCAAATAAACCAAAACAAGAGGTTCCTTCCACATTGAACCCGTCTGCCTTCAAAGCAAGAGTGAACAGGCATCTTCTGGGCACGCTCGTTCCATCATAGACTTCATCCATCGCTTTCCATCACGCGTGATCGAGGTCAAGAGCAGGCCAATTCAACGATAAAAAAAAACAAGGACTTTTTTAACATTATACGGCATGTATCAGAAAATTGTAAACTCGAAACTATTTATTTCAAGTAAACCAATTACAGGCACTTTTGAATTGTCAAGGGGTCGGTCAGTCAGAAAGATGAAGCTAGTTGGGCAACTAGCTTCGGAATGGCACCATTCCAAAGCGTAGTAGGTACCTGTGGAGAAGAACGGGCAAGAAACTCCACGGACACTTTTAAATCATAAAAATTTTGTTACAAAATTTGGTTACATCATTCAAGTTGAAATTATACATGTGAGAACGATGTAGAAAGACGTGCACGTTAAAAGCGTCCCTACTAAAAAAGATAAAAACAAATAAATAACAATTCAGAAATGAAAATACTTAGATTAAATTAGTTAAACTGTAGTCATATTAAAGGAGGAGTATGTGGTACAGACCCTCAAACTGAACAACTTTCCCCATGAGACCAACATCACCACCTGCCTAGCTGGTTTCCAGTCTAACCGGATGCAGCTGAATACCAGTATTTTACATGGAGCGACTGCCTATCTGACCTCCACAACCCAGTTACTGGGTAATACGATACCCCTAGGTAAGAATCTGGATTAGCTCGCGCTTAGATAATCGAAATGCGTGCACGTGAGTCAGCGTATGAGCTCGCTCGAAATACGCAGGTACCTACGGTCAGTATTCGAAATTATCCTACTGCTAGGACAAAGGCAAACAAAGACAAAGCCTCCTCCTCCCTGTAAGAGGGAGCAGGCCGTAATCCACCACGCAGGCTTTTTGTATACCAAATTAAGTAAGGCCTAAATGTGGTTGGCCTATGGTGTGTGTCAATAAAAGCTGTCTACAGAAATGACGATCTTTCTCGAACATTCCCACGCGTAGGTTTTTGACAATGTTGTTAATTTATTTGTGAAACCATCGCAGTGTTCTGTGCGAATTCGATACTTACCTACATTAATAAAAACTAATTAAATTATTTGGATACGACTGCACGCAGTCAAGTAGACATTCCCCAAGATCGACGTGCCTTACGCAGCCTAGAATAAATGTTACTAACACCAGTTATAAGTTTACATTGTTACCTACTAACAAATGTGGAATGATTCTGAAATAAATGTTTGTGTTGTTTTGTTTATGTTTATGTTTACTATACGTATTATGTCTATGATAGGTATACATGCTATGTCTTGGAAAAAATCTAGACTTCATACCAAAAATGAATGCCCAATTACTGTAAGTGCCTACTAAAAACTTCAGAAAACATTATGAATTAAAAACCAGACCATCCAAGAAAAATCTCTAACTTCGCTCTCTGCTAAGCTAATTTTCCCTGCGTGCAATATAATCAAGTCGGCATAAAATGCAATAAGCAACAATTTAATAAAGTCCACTCAACAACTGCGCCGCAGCTTCGTAGGTAGCTTAGAGCTTGTAGCGCGTAGGGCGGAATATAAGCTAGGGCGGGCGGGTGCCGCCGTCAGTCTTCGATAACGCGTCGCGCCATCGACGTACACCTCATAGCTGCCTGCCTACCCCAGGGATTGTTGAAGGTATGAATATATTTTTGTTACTTTTGATTTTAGAGATGCTGGTATAGTGGCAACTGGGGATAGATTACTCTGTTTTATTTTTTAATTACAGTTAAATAAAAGATGACAAAAGTGGTCCTGTTATTGCGTCTGAATGACTGTTTCATTTTGTGTATTTTAAACATGGAGTTAGTATGTGCTACGAGTATACTTAGCTAACGATATCGATATGATGTCGATTCTCTCAAAGTGATAGTTAATCTTGTCATAATTTTCATTCTTCTTGTTTGTAAACTATTATTGTAAACAAATTAGCCAAAGAAGTGCCCAAGTTGGCTATTATAGATACCTGGATTCACAGGGTTTCTCTGAGCGTGGTTTTACCAGACCTTGCGCACCGCGAAAGTACCTAAGCATATAAAAATCTTATTTTTAAGACTTATTTGAAAAAAAAAATGGTCTAATAGGTAACTATCAAGGCTTCAGCGCCGATACTCCTCAAATGAAAAATGTATTCAATTATACCACTTACTTTTCTACAAAACAAAGGACTCGGGTACCTACGTATCAAGTAGGACTATATAACAAACACAACAAATGATCTAAATCGGTATCCGCCTACGAGCTTCACGACACCCACTCTTCTTAAAGTTCAACATCTAGGGTGTGCAAGTTATTTATAGAATACTAGCAGCGCCCCGCGGTTTCACCCACATGTTTGGATCCCTTGGGAATATCGGGATAAAAAGTATCCTATGTGTTAATCCGAATAAATTCGTTATCTGTGATACCAGGAGTCAACCAGGTCTCGATGAAAACAATAATGTCGTAAGCGTTCGCCAAAATATTCAAAAACAATGTGTTCAGCTTTGTCCAGATCCCTCGGCAGTTTTGGCAATATATACAACATTATTTTTAGTATATGGCAAACCCGAAACACGTGTCTAGTATTTTTATGTAAAGAATCTATGTACAAAATTTCAAAACTGTATCATAAAAAATCACGAAGTTATAAGCTTGTTATGTTACCTGATTGTCCGTACAAGAAGTTGGTTACCACTTAACACGCGCCCAACTACAACCGCGAACAACTGCAAACGCGTCCCATCTCATCGCGTCGCATCCAAACCCATCAGGTCGCATCCAAACGCGTCGCATCTCATCGCGTCACACGTATGATACGGACATACCATCCGTCCGTATAGACTTTGGTAAAGAAGGTGTTCATCTCATTCAACCCAAGACTGTACAATTTACAACTAAATATAGTCACCACGCGGGCCCAGCGCGGGGTCGTGGATGTCACATGTATTCGTGTCTTCTTAGGTGCCTATATTATGACTAATTATCGACGTTATAATTATTTCCTAAACCACTATCATCTTTGTAATACGTAAGTAACACTGTTACAAAAATGGTATGACTGTTCTACTCGTATTAGGTCCTCCACTACTCAGCCATCCATATTCATACTCAAAACATTCCGACTTCAAATTCATCACAGCATCGACAACATTCCAACTACGTACATAAAACACACTAGCTATACCTACCTACCTACAGTTCCACAAATCCCTCAGTCAAACACAGCACACAGATATTGATAATGACCTTGAAGCTTCAATCAATACATTGCATACACACTAATACACAGGTATGAGTAACACAGAGGCTGTACGAACACAGATGCATCCCGGGAATCTGGGCGAGGCAGTCTGCGGTTGTTAAGGGTAGGCTGCAGTTGGCCGTGTTTCCTTCCTCTAGTAATGTTAGGGTAGGTTGGACAACAAATGATGAACAAAGGATACTTTGTTCATCATTTGTTCAACATTCTAAAGTTTCTAAAGATGGTCTTATGACAAACATAATCGTTCCATATCATCATTTTTCTCCTGCCCTTCTCCCAAATTTATTTGCGGTTGTTGCAACATGCCTTTTTCTTCCATACTTCTCTATTAGTCGTCATCTCAGTAGTCACACCCTTTCTAACCATATCATCACTCACACAGTCCATCTATCGTTTCTTTGGTCTTCCCCTACTCTTAAAGCCATCGATAAACATACTCAAAACTTTCCTCACGACATTTTTCTCATTCCTCCGTATCACATACCCATACCATGACAACTGATTTCCACACAGCTTTCCGGTTATCAGTGCCACTCCTATCAAGATATGCCAGAACTCCACAAGACCCAGTTTTTATGTATTGTTTGGCATAATTCTTTGGTATTTTCACTACCAGTAATTGGGTATCATACAACAATAGGTACTTATTATTCATTCATTTGACTAACCGCGCTTCCAAGATTTCACTCAGGTACTGCGCCACTGTGAGAGGTAAAGTAGTCGAGGGTCAGAATTCAATTTTGTTTCATCTAGTTAGGCCGCAGGCCGAGATCAACTTGGGAATCCTGATTTGATATGTTAAAAGCTCGTCTAAGTTAACTTTGCATCAAGGATGCGCTTATTGGCTTTGCAAGAAAGATTTCTAGATTCGATTCTGTAGCGGGTTTCGATGGCTCCCTAATTGCATAAAGATATTTATTTCGAGTGAAACTGCGATACTGCATATTGCGATGGAAAAAAATTTAAATAGTTTGTGAATACTTTCCCTTAACAGGCTTCGATGTATTTCCGCAACAAATAGAAATACGTGGAAACCAATGTGCGCAATGAATTCTACGTAGAAATGAAATGAAATGCTTTATTTATTTTCTAGTTTGTTTGTATTTTATTTGTAACGAGATTGAACAGTATTGTTGCTGTTATTCCTTTATATTTATTTCATGTACAGGCGCCAGCACATCAAGCTACTACAATCTGTCAGATTTCTTTAATAGATTTTCAACTTTATTGCTAACTAGCGACCCGCCCCGGCTTCGCACGGGTGCAATGCTGATCACTACATAGTATAAAACAAAGTCGCTTCCCGCTGTCTGTCTGTCTCTATGTATGCTTAGATCTTGAAAACTACGCTACGGATTTTGATGCGGTTTTTTTTTATAGATAAGAGTGATTCAAGAGGAAGGTTTATATGTATAATACATGCATAATATAGTAGAGAAACACTGATAAATTTAGAGCCATTATTTCTCGTAAAAAGTATAGGATAAAAAATCGTTATTGTGGGTTATCCCTAAGAGATAGACATATACCACTGTGGATTTTTTTGTAGACCTTTTTAAGGTGTACAATACTGTAGTAGACGCCAGCACATCAAGCTACCCGAAACTGTCAAAATTTCCCAATCAACTTTGAACCTTATGCTTTAGTGATAAAGTTGAAAATCCGTTGGGTAGTTTCAAGCGCCACCGGCCGACTGCCCGGCCGGAACGCCCGCATTTTAAAACTGAAATATCTTCGAAAATATTCATTTAAATTACATGCCGTAAAGGGCCATAATGATCTATATGAAATGCACAATGTTTTTAAGGTACTTAATTGGATAAGGATTAATGCTGTATTGCCTAAAATTGCTTCTTAAATATGCCATTATTTCTCGTAAAAAGTTAAGGATAAAAACTGGTTATTGTAGGTTATCCCTAAGAGATAGACGTATACCATCGCGGACTTTTTTGTAGAACTTTTTAAGATGTACAATACTGTAGTACATTATTTTGATCTATCTCGAATGGTTCAGCCAGCGTTTACAATGTAAGCGCAAAAAAATGTGTTTATTTACGACATCACATTAGAAACCTCTAAAATTATCAGTGTTTCTCTACTATATTATGCATGTATTATACATATAAACCTTCCTTTTGAATCACTCTATCTATTAAAAAAAACCGCATCAAAATCCGTTGCAGAGTTTTAAAGATCTAAGCATATATAGGGACAGACAGACAGGGAAGCGACTTTGTTTTATACTATGTAGTGATAGTGATGAAGCATAAGGCTCAAAGTTGATTGGGAAAATCTGACAGTTTCGGGTAGCTTGATGTGCTTAGATGAAAAAATAAAAAAACTTATTCCAATCCATGGTGGTTGTTATATTGATTGAAGATCGCAGTTTGATGACAATTAAATGTACCTTCAATTGGCAGCAGGATTACGCTTATCCTCTTGCCTTAGCAATAGCAATAGCTTCTGCCTGCGACTTAGTCCGCGTGAAATTGCAGCTCCCGATCGCATCGCATCGCTTAGCATCGCATCGCATCGCATCGCATCACATCGCCCGCCGCTATTACTTCGTTTTCGCTTAGCGTTCTTTCTTTTTTCGTTTTGTTCGGTTCCTACGGGTCGTGCGGTAATGTTAAATGTAAAAAGAATTTTTCAAAGCCGCCCAGCAGTTCCAGGGATTAGCGCGTTCAAACAAACTAACTCTAGCCTTATTATTAAGAGTACCAGGTACCTATAGATGTATGTGTACAACACCCAAAAGGAATGATGTGCGCTATCCTGAGCTACTCTTGAACCTGAAACCTAATAAACCAGTACATAAACCTGAACCCTAATTATGTTGTGATTTTCTAGAAACCGATTTTGAAGCCAAAATGATGAAGAAACTCGTATTCTGTATCCTGCTGCTCGCCTTCGGTGCGGCCTTTGAGATGTACGATGAGAACCGCGCTTTCGGGATGGACAAGGGTGGAGATGAGAACTATAACGTAAGATATTAGAATTTTAAAATAAATAGATACCTATTGAGATCGAGACCGCTCCGTGCCTCGGAAAGTCAGTAAAGCCGTTGGTCCCGCGGCTATCATTCGTAGATCTTTGACAGTCGTTACGGGTAGTCTAAAGCCCAAAAGTCTGACAGCCAGTATTACCAAGAGGTTTATTGTGTTACCCAGTAACTGGGTTGTGGAGGTCAGATATGGAGTCGCTCCATGTAAAATTCAGCTGCATCCGGTTAGACTGGAAGCCAACCCCAAAATAGTTGGGACACGGCTAGGTATATTGTATTTTTGAATGGAGGTCGACTATATTTTGAGCTCATAATTTTTTGTAGGTCAGCTAAATTAGGACATGACATGCCATAACTGCATTTGCCAGATACGTATATGTATACCTACTTCATCGACTCTTGATGGATGAAATGAATAAATGATGGACAGTTCTTCTTTTCAGAAATGTAGTGTAACGTAGGTAGCTATAGCGCTGGTTTCATGTGTCTACATTGTGACCCTGGGGCCACGGGCTACACGCTCAAGCGACACGTGTCTTGCGACAGGGACTGCGGAGTAAATAAATGAAAGAAGTTGTTTAGAGCGTGCCACAAGTCACCGCGATGTGACTTGCAGAGCGACGGACGTAAGCAGCGGGGTCATTGCGTAACACACTAACAGTAGCAATGGCTTTCATTTTGACAGTTCAACAACATTAGTTTGTTTTTTTTTTTTAATAATAATATTCCACAACTTTCACACAACGCCATCTAGTCCCAAACTAAGCAGAGCTTGTGCTATGAGTACTAAGACAACTGATAAAAATAAACATATATTTCTAAATACATACAAATTATAGATAAATTACACCCAGACAAAGAACAAATGATCGTGCTCATCACACAAACCGAACCCAGAACCCGAACCGGGCCCTAGGTGGGAATCGAACCCACGACCTTGGGCATAGCAGTCAGGGCCACTGACCACTAGACCAACAGGCCTGTCAAAATTGAATTAAAGTCTGGCACACGAAAGTTGATCCTGGGATTTAATCGAAAGTTTTCACATGGCAACATTCTAAAAATGTCAGATGAATGTCATTCGACTTGTAAATTGTCAGACTATTCATAGGTTTTCATTGATTTTATCATCGGAGTGATTTAGGTGATTCTGCTTAAAGTTTCTGATTACTGTATTTGTGATTATTTGAATATAGTGTGTTGTGCTGGTGTAAACTGGCATAAATGTACTTATCCCGAAGCCCAGCTCGTAACAGTAACACAGATTAAAGATATTCTACATATAACTGGTGAATGAATGTACATAAAATAAAAACTCATTTACGTAAGTTACGGCCGATTTTTCAATCGACAAATAACTTTTCTAATATATAAATGTGGTGGTTTGGTAGCTTTTCGTGTAGAAAATATGTCAAACCACCGTATCTATTCTTCAGATAAAACTATTATCGACAGTTGAAAAATCGGCACAACATAATAAATTATATTGTTTTAGTCAGGTATCAAAACTATTTAATCGTACTATACTCAGTGATACCACACCTGGATTTTTTGAATTTGCCGCGCGTTTAGAGGATCAACTTTCGTGTGCCAGACTCTATTTACGTTGTTGAGCAGACATATTTTATGTTAGGCAATGGATTAGCAATATCCTTCGATATTATTCAGTTTGTGATTGAAAGTGTGTCTACGCAGTTAGGGTTGTTGGTGACGCGCGCTCGTGTCGGTGTCGCAAATCGCGTCGCAAGTTGCATCGCTCGAGGCTGTGAACGGGCCATAGGTCGATGTCTGCCGCCACCTGGTTGTCAACGAGAACGAGATGAAGGCGCCGAAGTAGCAATACATACAAGCCTCGAATACACTAGGGGACAAATGGAGCGACATGTTGCGGAACATGACACTCCACATCTATGTGAATGTCCCGAGAGAATGTCGCGGCGTGCGCTCGCTTTCAGAGCGGGAGCAAGCAACATGTCCCGCGTCACGTAAAATGTTGCGGAAGTTGTTGCGGGACACCTTGCAACGTTGCAGCGACACGTAGATTGAGTGTTGCGCGTCATTTTGCGGGGCAAAATGTCCCCTAGTACTCGTATATCCGAGACTACATTTATTATGGCCACGTCGCGCGGACACGTTGACGTCCCGTTGACGATGGCGGGTGGACGAACAGTGTTAGTAAGTTAATGCCGTCAACACATAACCAAAAACGAATTTAAGTTCACCTTCGAATTCACCAGGAAGAGAACTACGACTACCAATCCCTGGGCCCATACCGGCCGGACATCCAGGAGGACGTCGCGCAGAAGCTGCTGCTGTACCAGCTATTCAACTCGCTGCAAGACAGAGCCGAAGACCGTCTTCATATGCGTTACAGGTATTTTTTAACACGCTTTTATTAGTCTGTATGTTTGTTTGTTTATTTGTTTGTATGTAACTGACTAATTGGGCTCGATTTTGCCCCATATTAATTTATGAACAATGGACACACACAGCTATCAATCAGATTCACCGCTTATCTTGAAAGTTCCTTCCTTCAGTTACTGGTGCTAACAAGCTGCAACTGAGCGAGTGTACGAGTGAGCGAGTGTGCGAGAGTGTGAGTGTGTGAGTGAGCGAGTGTGCGAGTGAGCGAGTGAGCGAGTGTGCGAGTGTGCGAGTGTGCGAGTGAGCGAGTGTACGTGTGAGCGAGTGTGCGAGTGTGCGAGTGAGTGAGTGTACGAGTGAGTGAGTGTGCGAGTGTGGGAGTGAGCGAGTGTGCGAGTGTGCGAGTGAGCTAGTGTGCGAGTGTGCGAGTGAGCTAGTGTGCGAGTGTGCGAGTGAGCGAGTGTGCGAGCGTGGGAGTGTATTATGTCCACGGAGTAAAAGAAAGAAGGAATGGATAAATATAAATAAACAATGGACACACACAGCTATCAATCAGATTCACCGCCTATCTTGACAGTTCCTTCCTTCCGTTACTGGTGCTAACAAGCTGCAACTGAGTGAGTGTGCGAGTGAGCGAGTGTGCGAGTGAGCGAGTGTGCGAGTGTGCGAGTGTGGGAGTGAGCGAGTGTGCGAGTGAGCGAGCGTGCGAGTGTACGAGTGTGCGAGTGAGCGAGCGACGGAGTGTGCGAGTGAGCGAGCGTGCGATGTGCGTGTGTGCGAGTGTGAGAGTGAGCGAGTCCACTAGTGTGCGAGTGTACGAGTGTGCGAGTGAGCAAGTGTGTGAGTGTGCGAGTGAGCGAGTGAGCGAGTGTGCGAGTGTGAGAGTGAGCGAGTCTACTAGTGTGCGAGTGTACGAGTGCGCGAGTGAGCGAGTGTGTGAGTGTGTGAGTGAGCGAGTGAACGAGTGTGTCTGTGTTCGAGTGTGCGATGAGCGTGTGCGAGTGAGCGAGCCACGGAGTGTGCGAGTGAGCGAGCGTGCGCTGTGCGAGTGTGCGAGTGTGAGAGTGAGCGAGTCTACTAGTGTGCGAGTGTACGAGTGTGCGAGTTAGCGAGTGTGCGAGTGAGCGAGTGTGCGAATGTGCGAGTGTACGAGTGTGCGAGTGAGCAAGTGTGTGAGTGTGCGAGTGTGCGAGTGAGCGAGCGTGCGAGTGTACGATGAGCGTGTGCGAGTGAGCGAGCCACGGAGTGTGCGAGTGAGCGAGCGTGCGCTGTGCGAGTGTGCGAGTATGAGAGTGAGCGAGTCTACTAGTGTGCGAGTGTACGAGTGTGCGAGTTAGCGAGTGTGCGAGTGAGCGAGTGAGCGAGTGTGCGAGTGTGAGAGTGAGCGAGTCTACTAGTGTGCGAGTGTACGAGTGTGCGAGTGAGCGAGTGTGTGAGTGTGTGAGTGAGCGAGTGAACGAGTGTGTCTGTGTTCGAGTGTGCGATGAGCGTGTGCGAGTGAGCGAGCCACGGAGTGTGCGAGTGAGCGAGCCACGGAGTGTGCGGGTGAGCGAGCGTGCGCTGTGCGAGTGTGAGAGTGAGCGAGTCTACTAGTGTACGAGTGAGCGAGTGAGCGAGTGATGAGTGTACGAGTGTGCGAGTAAACGAGTGTGCGAGTGAGCGATTGTGTGAGTGCGAGTGAGCGAGTGTGCGATTTTACGAGTGACCAGGTGTGCAAGTGAGTGAGTGTGGGAGTGAGCGAGCGTGCGAGTGTGCAGTGTGCGAGTGTGCTAGTGTGTGAGTGTGTGAGAGAGCGAGCGACGGAGTGTGCGAGTGAGCGAGCGTGCGCTGTGCGTGTGTGCGAGTGTGAGAGTGAGCGAGTCTACTAGTGTCCGAGTGTACGAGTGAGCGAGTGAGCGAGTGATGAGTGTGCGAGTGTGCGAGTGTGCGAGTGAGCGAGCGTGCGAGTGTACGAGTGTGCGAGTGAGCGAGCGACGTAGTGTGCGAGTGAGCGAGCGTGCGCTGTGCGTGTGTGCGAGTGTGAGAGTGAGCGAGTCTACTAGTGTGCGAGTGTACGAGTGAGCGAGTGATGAGTGTGCGAGTGTGCGAGTGTGCGAGTGTGCGAGTGTACGAGTGAGCGATGGTTCGATTGAGCTAGTGTGCGAGTGTGAGAGTGAGCGAGTCTACTAGTGTGCGAGTGTACGAGTGTGCGAGTTAGCGAGTGTGCGAGTGAGCGAGCGTGCGAGTGTACGAGGGTGCGAGTGAGCGAGCCACGGAGTGTGCGAGTGAGCGAGCGTGCGTTGTGCGAGTGTGCGAGTGTGAGAGTGAGCGAGTCTACTAGTGTGCGAGTGTACGAGTGAGCGAGTGAGCGAGTGATGAGTGTGCGAGTGTGCGAGTGTGCGAGTGCGCGAGTGGGCGAGCGTGCGAGTGTACGAGTGTGCGAGTGAGCGATTGTGTGAGTGTGCGAGTGAGCGAGTGTGCGATTTTACGAGTGACCAGGTGTGCAAGTGAGTGCGTGTGGGAGTGAGCGAGCGTGCGAGTGTGCAGTGTGCGAGTGTGCGCTGTGCGTGTGTGCGAGTGTGAGAGTGAGCGAGTCTACTAGTGTGCGAGTGTGCGAGTGAGCGAGCGTGCGAGTGTACGAGTGTGCGAGTGAGCGAGCCACGGAGTGAGCGACTGAGCTGCGCTGTGCGAGTGTGAGAGTGAGCGAGTCTACTAGTGTGCGAGTGTACGAGTGAGCGAGTGAGGGAGTGATGAGTGTGCGAGTGTGCGAGTGTGCGAGTGAGCGAGCGTGCGAGTGTACGAGTGTGCGAGTGAGCGAGCCACGGAGTGTGCGACTGAGCGGGCGAGCGCTGTGCGAGTGTGAGAGTGAGCGAGTCTACTAGTGTGCGAGTGTACGAGTGTGCGAGTGAGCGAGCGACGTAGTGTGCGAGTGAGCGAGCGTGCGCTTGCGTGTGTGCGAGTGTGAGACTGAGCGAGTCTACTAGTGTGCTAGTGAGCGAGTGTGTGAGTGTGCGAGTGAGCGAGTGTGCGAGTGAGCGAGCGTGCGAGTGTGCAGTGTGCGAGTGTACGAGTGAGCGAGTGAGGGAGTGATGAGTGTGCGAGTGTGCGAGTGTGCGAGTGTGCGAGTGAGCGAGCATGCGAGTGTACGAGTGTGCGAGTGAGCGAGCGACGTAGTGTGCGAGTGAGCGAGCGTGCGCTGTGCGTGTGTGCGAGTGTGAGACTGAGCGAGTCTACTCGTGTGCTAGTGAGCGAGTGTGCGAGTTAGCGAGTGTGCGAGTGAGCGAGTGTGCGAGTGAACGAGTGAGCGAGCGTGCGAGTGTACGAGTGTGCGAGTGAGCGAGCGACGTAGTGTGCGAGTGAGCGAGCGTGCGCTGTGCGTGTGTGCGAGTGTGCGAGTTAGCGAGTGTGCGAGTGAGCGAGTGTGCGAGTGTACGAGTGAGCGATGGTTCGATTGAGCTAGTGTGCGAGTGTGAGAGTGAGCGAGTCTACTAGTGTGCGAGTGTACGAGTGTGCGAGTAAGCGAGTGTGCGAGTGAGCGAGCGTGCGAGTGTACAAGGGTGCGAGTGAGCGAGCCACGGAGTGTGCGAGTGAGCGAGCGTGCGTTGTGCGAGTGTGCGAGTGTGAGAGTGAGCGAGTCTACTAGTGTGCGAGTGTACGAGTGAGCGAGTGAGCGAGTGATGAGTGTGCGAGTGTGCGAGTGTGCGAGTGTGCGAGTGCGCGAGTGGGCGAGCGTGCGAGTGTACGAGTGTGCGAGTGAGCGATTGTGTGAATGTGCGAGTGAGCGAGTGTGCGATTTTACGAGTGACCAGGTGTGCAAGTGAGTGAGTGTGGGAGTGAGCGAGCGTGCGAGTGTGCAGTGTGCGAGTGTGCTAGTGTGCGAGTGTGTGAGTGTGCGAGTATGCGAGTGTGCGAGTGAGCGAGCGACGGAGTGTGCGAGTGAGCGAGCGTGCGCTGTGCGTGTGTGCGAGTGTGAGAGTGAGCGAGTCTACTAGTGTGCGAGTGTACGAGTGTGCGAGTGTGTGACTGTGCGAGTGAGCGAGTGAGTGAGTGTGCGAGTGTGCGAGTGTGCGAGTGAGCGAGCGTTCGAGTGAGCGAGCCACGGAGTGTGCGAATGAGCGAGCGTGCGCTGTGCGAGTGTGAGAGTGAGCGAGTCTACTAGTGTACGAGTGAGCGAGTGAGCGAGTGATGAGTGTGCGAGTGTGCGAGTGTGCGAGTGTGCGCGTGGGTGAGCGTGCGAGTATACGAGTGTGCGAGTGAGTGAGTGTGCAATTTTACGAGTGACCAGGTGTGCAAGTGAGTGAGTGTGGGAGTGAGCGAGCGTGCGAGTGTGCAGTGTGCGAGTGTGCTAGTGTGTGAGTGTGTGAGTGAGCGAGCGACGGAGTGTGCGAGTGAGCGAGCGTGCGCTGTGCGTGTGTGCGAGTGTGAGAGTTAGCGAGTCTACTAGTGTGCGAGTGTACGAGTGTGCGAGTGTGTGAGTGTGCGAGTGAGCGAGCGTGCGAGTGTACGAGTGTGCGAGTGAGCGAGCCACGGAGTGTGCGACTGAGCTGCGCTGTGCGAGTGTGATAGTGAGCGAGTCTACTAGTGTGCGAGTGTACGAGTGAGCGAGTGAGGGAGTGATGAGTGTGCGAGTGTGCGAGTGTGCGAGTGAGCGAGCGTGCGAGTGTACGAGTGTGCGAGTGAGCGAGCCACGGAGTGTGCGACTGAGCGAGCGTGCGCTGTGCGAGTGTGAGAGTGAGCGAGTCTACTAGTGTGCGAGTGTACGAGTGAGCGAGTGAGCGAGTGATGAGTGTGCGAGTGTGCGAGTTTGCGAGTGTGCGAGTGTGCGAGTGAGCGAGCGTGCGAGTGTACGAGTGTGCGAGTGAGCGAGCGACGTAGTGTGCGAGTGAGCGAGCGTGCGCTGTGCGTGTGTGCGAGTGTGAGACAGAGCGAGTCTACTAGTGTGCTAGTGAGCGAGTGTGTGAGTGTGCGAGTGAGCGAGCGTGCGAGTGAGCGAGCGTGCGAGTGTATGATGAGCGTGTGCGAGTGAGCGAGCCACGGAGTGTGCGAGTGAGCGAGCGTGCGCTGTGCGAGTGTGCGAGTGTGAGAGTGAGTGAGCCTACTAGTGTGCGAGTGTACGAGTGTGCGAGTGAGCGAGTGTGCGAGTGTACGAGTGAGCGATGGTTCGATTGAGCTAGTGTGCGAGTGTGAGACTGAGCGAGTCTACTAGTGTGCTAGTGAGCGAGTGTGTGAGTGTGCGAGTAAGCGAGTGTGCGAGTGAGCGAGCGTGTGAGTGTACGATGAGCGTGTGCGAGTGATTGAGCCACGGAGTGTGCGAGTGAGCGAGCGTGCGCTGTGCGAGTGTGCGAGTGTGAGAGTGAGTGAGCCTACTAGTGTGCGAGTGTACGAGTGTGCGAGTTAGCGAGTGTGCGAGTGAGCAAGTGTGCGAGTGTACGAGTGAGCGATGGTTCGATTGAGCTAGTGTGCGAGTGTGAGAGTGAGCGAGTCTACTAGTGTGCGAGTGTACGAGTGTGCGAGTTAGCGAGTGTGCGAGTGAGCGAGTGTGCGAGTGTACGAGTGAGCGATGGTTCGATTGGACACACAATGGACACACACAGCTATCAATCAGATTCACCGCCTATCTTGACAGTTCCTTCCTTCCGTTACTGGTGCTAACAAGCTGCAACTGAGTGAGTGTGCGAGTGAGCGAGTGTGCGAGTGAGCGAGTGTGCGAGTGTGCGAGTGTGGGAGTGTGCGAGTGAGCGAGTGTGTGAGTGTGTGAGTGAGCGAGTGAACGAGTGTGTCTGTGTTCGAGTGTGCGATGAGCGTGTGCGAGTGAGCGAGCGTGCGCTGTGCGAGTGTGCGAGTGTGAGAGTGAGCGAGTTTACTAGTGTGCGAGTGTACGAGTGTGCGAGTTAGCGAGTGTGCGAGTGAGCGAGTGTGCGAATGTGCGAGTGTACGAGTGTGCGAGTGAGCAAGTGTGTGAGTGTGCGAGTGTGTGAGTGAGCGAGCGTGCGAGTGTACGATGAGCGTGTGCGAGTGAGCGAGCCACGGAGTGTGCGAGTGAGCGAGCGTGCGCTGTGCGAGTGTGCGAGTATGAGAGTGAGCGAGTCTACTAGTGTGCGAGTGTACGAGTGTGCGAGTTAGCGAGTGTGCGAGTGAGCGAGTGAGCGAGTGTGCAAGTGTGAGAGTGAGCGAGTCTACTAGTGTGCGAGTGTACGAGTGTGCGAGTGAGCGAGTGTGTGAGTGTGTGAGTGAGCGAGTGAACGAGTGTGTCTGTGTTCGAGTGTGCGAGTGAGCGAGCGTGTGAGTGTACGATGAGCGTGTGCGAGTGATTGAGCCACGGAGTGTGCGAGTGAGCTAGCGTGCGCTGTGCGAGTGTGCGAGTGTGAGAGTGAGTGAGCCTACTAGTGTGCGAGTGTACGAGTGTGCGAGTTAGCGAGTGTGCGAGTGAGCGAGTGTGCGAGTGTACGAGTGAGCGATGGTTCGATTGAGCTAGTGTGCGAGTGTGAGAGTGAGCGAGTCTACTAGTGTGCGAGTGTACGAGTGTGCGAGTTAGCGAGTGTGCGAGTGAGCGAGTGTGCGAGTGTACGAGTGAGCGAGTGAGGGAGTGATGAGTGTGCGAGTGTGCGAGTGTGCGTGTGAGCGAGCGTGCGAGCCACGGAGTGTGCGACTGAGCGGGCGTGCGCTGTGCGAGTGTGAGAGTGAGCGAGTCTACTAGTGTGCGAGTGTACGAGTGTGCGAGTGAGCGAGCCACGGAGTGTGCGGGTGAGCGAGCGTGCGCTGTGCGAGTGTGAGAGTGAGCGAGTCTACTAGTGTACGAGTGAGCGAGTGAGCGAGTGATGAGTGTACGAGTGTGCGAGTAAACGAGTGTGCGAGTGAGCGATTGTGTGAGTGCGAGTGAGCGAGTGTGCGATTTTACGAGTGACCAGGTGTGCAAGTGAGTGAGTGTGGGAGTGAGCGAGCGTGCGAGTGTGCAGTGTGCGAGTGTGCTAGTGTGTGAGTGTGTGAGTGAGCGAGCGACGGAGTGTGCGAGTGAGCGAGCGTGCGCTGTGCGTGTGTGCGAGTGTGAGAGTGAGCGAGTCTACTAGTGTGCGAGTGTACGAGTGAGCGAGTGAGCGAGTGATGAGTGTGCGAGTGTGCGAGTGTGCGAGTGAGCGAGCGTGCGAGTGTACGAGTGTGCGAGTGAGCGAGCGACGTAGTGTGCGAGTGAGCGAGCGTGCGCTGTGCGTGTGTGCGAGTGTGAGAGTGAGCGAGTCTACTAGTGTGCGAGTGTACGAGTGAGCGAGTGAGCGAGTGATGAGTGTGCGAGTGTGCGAGTGTGCGAGTGTGCGAGTGTACGAGTGAGCGATGGTTCGATTGAGCTAGTGTGCGAGTGTGAGAGTGAGCAAAGTCTACTAGTGTGCGAGTGTACGAGTGTGCGAGTTAGCGAGTGTGCGAGTGAGCGAGCGTGCGAGTGTACGAGGGTGCGAGTGAGCGAGCCACGGAGTGTGCGAGTGAGCGAGCGTGCGTTGTGCGAGTGTGCGAGTGTGAGAGTGAGCGAGTCTAGTAGTGTGCGAGTGTACGAGTGAGCGAGTGAGCGAGTGATGAGTGTGCGAGTGTGCGAGTGTGCGAGTGCGCGAGTGGGCGAGCGTGCGAGTGTACGAGTGTGCGAGTGAGCGATTGTGTGAGTGTGCGAGTGAGCGAGTGTGCGATTTTACGAGTGACCAGGTGTGCAAGTGATTGCGTGTGGGAGTGAGCGAGCGTGCGAGTGTGCAGTGTGCGAGTGTGCGCTGTGCGTGTGTGCGAGTGTGAGAGTGAGCGAGTCTACTAGTGTGCGAGTGTGCGAGTGAGCGAGCGTGCGAGTGTACGAGTGTGCGAGTGAGCGAGCCACGGAGTGAGTGACTGAGCTGCGCTGTGCGAGTGTGAGAGTGAGCGAGTCTACTAGTGTGCGAGTGTACGAGTGAGCGAGTGAGGGAGTGATGAGTGTGCGAGTGTGCGAGTGTGCGAGTGAGCGAGCGTGCGAGTGTACGAGTGTGCGAGTGACCGAGCCACGGAGTGTGCGACTGAGCGGGCGTGCGCTGTGCGAGTGTGAGAGTGAGCGAGTCTACTAGTGTGCGAGTGTACGAGTGTGCGAGTGAGCGAGCGAC
Source organism: Eremobia ochroleuca (assembly GCA_949629135.1). Taxonomy (NCBI): domain Eukaryota; kingdom Metazoa; phylum Arthropoda; class Insecta; order Lepidoptera; family Noctuidae; genus Eremobia; species Eremobia ochroleuca. The sequence goes on from OX451399.1 coordinate 19,346,974, forward strand.
GTAGTGTGCGAGTGAGCGAGCGTGCGCTGTGCGTGTGTGCGAGTGTGAGACTGAGCGAGTCTACTAGTGTGCTAGTGAGCGAGTGTGTGAGTGTGCGAGTGAGCGAGTGTGCGAGTGAGCGAGCGTGCGAGTGTGTAGTGTGCGAGTGTACGAGTGAGCGAGTGAGGGAGTGATGAGTGTGCGAGTGTGCGAGTGTGCGAGTGAGCGAGCATGCGAGTGTACGAGTGTGCGAGTGAGCGAGCGACGTAGTGTGCGAGTGAGCGAGCGTGCGCTGTGCGTGTGTGCGAGTGTGAGACTGAGCGAGTCTACTCGTGTGCTAGTGAGCGAGTGTGCGAGTTAGCGAGTGTGCGAGTGAGCGAGTGTGCGAGTGAGCGAGCGACGTAGTGTGCGAGTGAGCGAGCGTGCGCTGTGCGAGTGTGCGAGTGTGACAGTGAGTGAGCCTACTAGTGTGCGAGTGTACGAGTGTGCGAGTTAGCGAGTGTGCGAGTGAGCGAGTGTGCGAGTGTAGGAGTGAGCGATGGTTCGATTGAGCTAGTGTGCGAGTGTGAGAGTGAGCGAGTCTACTAGTGTGCGAGTGTACGAGTGTGCGAGTGTGTGAGTGTGCGAGTGAGCGAGCGTGCGAGTGTACGAGTGTGCGAGTGAGCGAGCCACGGAGTGTGCGACTGAGCTGCGCTGTGCGAGTGTGAGAGTGAGCGAGTCTACTAGTGTGCGAGTGTACGAGTGAGCGAGTGAGGGAGTGATGAGTGTGCGAGTGTGCGAGTGTGCGTGTGAGCGAGCGTGCGAGCCACGGAGTGTGCGACTGAGCGGGCGTGCGCTGTGCGAGTGTGAGAGTGAGCGAGTCTACTAGTGTGCGAGTGTACGAGTGTGCGAGTGAGCGAGCGACGTAGTGTGCGAGTGAGCGAGCGTGCGCTGTGCGTGTGTGCGAGTGTGAGACTGAGCGAGTCTACTAGTGTGCTAGTGAGCGAGTGTGTGAGTATGCGAGTGAGCGAGTGTGTGAGTGAGCGAGCGTGCGAGTGTACGATGAGCGTGTGCGTGTGAGCGAGCCACGGAGTGTGCGAGTGAGCGAGTGTGCGCTGTGCGAGTGTGCGAGTGTGAGAGTGAGTGAGCCTACTAGTGTGCGAGTGTACGAGTGTGCGAGTTAGCGAGTGTGCGAGTGAGCGAGTGTGCGAGTGTACGAGTGAGCGATGGTTCGATTGAGCTAGTGTGCGAGTGTGAGAGTGAGCGAGTCTACTAGTGTGCGAGTGTACGAGTGTGCGAGTGTGTGAGTGTGCGAGTGAGCGAGCGTGCGAGTGTACGAGTGTGCGAGTGAGCGAGCCACGGAGTGTGCGACTGAGCTGCGCTGTGCGAGTGTGAGAGTGAGCGAGTCTACTAGTGTGCGAGTGTACGAGTGAGCGAGTGAGGGAGTGATGAGTGTGCGAGTGTGCGAGTGTGCGAGTGAGCGAGCGTGCGAGTGTACGAGCCACGGAGTGTGCGACTGAGCGGGCGTGCGCTGTGCGAGTGTGAGAGTGAGCGAGTCTACTAGTGTGCGAGTGTACGAGTGTGCGAGTGAGCGAGCGACGTAGTGTGCGAGTGAGCGAGCGTGCGCTGTGCGCGTGTGCGAGTGTGAGACTGAGCGAGTCTACTAGTGTGCTAGTGAGCGAGTGTGTGAGTGTGCGAGTAAACGAGTGTGCGAGTGAGCGATTGTGTGAGTGCGAGTGAGCGAGTGTGCGATTTTACGAGTGACCAGGTGTGCAAGTGAGTGAGTGTGGGAGTGAGCGAGCGTGCGTGTGTGCAGTGTGCGAGTGTGCTAGTGTGTGAGTGTGTGAGTGAGCGAGCGACGGAGTGTGCGAGTGAGCGAGCGTGCGCTGTGCGTGTGTGCGAGTGTGAGAGTGAGCGAGTCTACTAGTGTGCGAGTGTACGAGTGAGCGAGTGAGCGAGTGATGAGTGTGCGAGTGTGCGAGTGTGCGAGTGAGCGAGCGTGCGAGTGTACGAGGGTGCGAGTGAGCGAGCCACGGAGTGTGCGAGTGAGCGAGCGTGCGTTGTGCGAGTGTGTGAGTGTGAGAGTGAGCGAGTCTACTAGTGTGCGAGTGTACGAGTGAGCGAGTGAGCGAGTGATGAGTGTGCGAGTGTGCGAGTGTGCGAGTGTGCGAGTGCGCGAGTGGGCGAGCGTGCGAGTGTACGAGTGTGCGAGTGAGCGATTGTGTGAATGTGCGAGTGAGCGAGTGTGCGATTTTACGAGTGACCAGGTGTGCAAGTGAGTGAGTGTGGGAGTGAGCGAGCGTGCGAGTGTGCAGTGTGCGAGTGTGCTAGTGTGCGAGTGTGTGAGTGAGCGAGTGTGTGAGTGTGCGAGTATGCGAGTGTGCGAGTGAGCGAGCGTGCGAGTGTACGATGAGCGTGTGCGAGTGAGCGAGCGACGGAGTGTGCGAGTGAGCGAGCGTGCGCTGTGCGTGTGTGCGAGTGTGAGAGTGAGCGAGTCTACTAGTGTGCGAGTGTACGAGTGTGCGAGTGTGTGACTGTGCGAGTGAGCGAGTGAGTGAGTGTGCGAGTGTGCGAGTGTGCGAGTGAGCGAGCGTGCGAGTGAGCGAGCCACGGAGTGTGCGAATGAGCGAGCGTGCGCTGTGCGAGTGTGAGAGTGAGCGAGTCTACTAGTGTACGAGTGAGCGAGTGAGCGAGTGATGAGTGTGCGAGTGTGCGAGTGTGCAAGTGTGCGCGTGGGTGAGCGTGCGAGTATACGAGTGTGCGAGTGAGTGAGTGTGCAATTTTACGAGTGACCAGGTGTGCAAGTGAGTGAGTGTGGGAGTGAGCGAGCGTGCGAGTGTGCAGTGTGCGAGTGTGCTAGTGTATGAGTGTGTGAGTGAGCGAGCGACGGAGTGTGCGAGTGAGCGAGCGTGCGCTGTGCGTGTGTGCGAGTGTGAGAGTTAGCGAGTCTACTAGTGTGCGAGTGTACGAGTGTGCGAGTGTGTGAGTGTGCGAGTGAGCGAGCGTGCGAGTGTACGAGTGTGCGAGTGAGCGAGCCACGGAGTGTGCGACTGAGCTGCGCTGTGCGAGTGTGATAGTGAGCGAGTCTACTAGTGTGCGAGTGTACGAGTGAGCGAGTGAGGGAGTGATGAGTGTGCGAGTGTGCGAGTGTGCGAGTGAGCGAGCGTGCGAGTGTACGAGTGTGCGAGTGAGCGAGCCACGGAGTGTGCGACTGAGCGAGCGTGCGCTGTGCGAGTGTGAGAGTGAGCGAGTCTACTAGTGTGCGAGTGTACGAGTGAGCGAGTGAGCGAGTGATGAGTGTGCGAGTGTGCGAGTTTGCGAGTGTGCGAGTGTGCGAGTGAGCGAGCGTGCGAGTGTACGAGTGTGCGAGTGAGCGAGCGACGTAGTGTGCGAGTGAGCGAGCGTGCGCTGTGCGTGTGTGCGAGTGTGAGACTGAGCGAGTCTACTAGTGTGCTAGTGAGCGAGTGTGTGAGTGTGCGAGTGAGCGAGCGTGCGAGTGAGCGAGCGTGCGAGTGTACGATGAGCGTGTGCGAGTGAGCGAGCCACGGAGTGTGCGAGTGAGCGAGCGTGCGCTGTGCGAGTGTGCGAGTGTGAGAGTGAGTGAGCCTACTAGTGTGCGAGTGTACGAGTGTGCGAGTGAGCGAGTGTGCGAGTGTACGAGTGAGCGATGGTTCGATTGAGCTAGTGTGCGAGTGTGAGAGTGAGCGAGTCTACTAGTGTGCGAGTGTACGAGGGTGCGAGTTAGCGAGTGTGCGAGTGAGCGAGTGTGCGAGTGAGCGAGTGTGCGAGTGAGCGAGTGTGCGAATGTACGAGTGAGCGAGCGTGCGAGTTTTGGAGTGTGCGAGTGAGCGAGTGACGTAGTGTGCGAGTGAGCGAGCGTGCGCTGTGCGTGTGTGCGAGTGTGAGACTGAGCGAGTCTACTAGTGTGCTAGTGAGCGAGTGTGTGAGTGTGCGAGTGAGCGAGTGTGCGAGTGAGCGAGCGTGTGAGTGTACGATGAGCGTGTGCGAGTGATTGAGCCACGGAGTGTGCGAGTGAGCGAGCGTGCGCTGTGCGAGTGTGCGAGTGTGAGAGTGAGTGAGCCTACTAGTGTGCGAGTGTACGAGTGTGCGAGTTAGCGAGTGTGCGAGTGAGCGAGTGTGCGAGTGTACGAGTGAGCGATGGTTCGATTGAGCTAGTGTGCGAGTGTGAGAGTGAGCGAGTCTACTAGTGTGCGAGTGTACGAGTGTGCGAGTTAGCGAGTGTGCGAGTGAGCGAGTGTGCGAGTGTACGAGTGAGCGATGGTTCGATTGGACACACAATGGACACACACAGCTATCAATCAGATTCACCGCCTATCTTGACAGTTCCTTCCTTCCTTTACTGGTGCTAACAAGCTGCAACTGAGTGAGTGTGCGAGTGAGCGAGTGTGTGAGTGTGCGAGTGAGCGAGTGTGCGAGTGTGCGAGTGAGCGAGCGTGCGAGTGTACGAGTGTGCGAGCGAGCGAGTTTTTTTTTTCACGATTTCAGGTTTGGTCCCATAGTAATACATTGTTCACCGAGAGGAGAAAGTCACCGATTACCGTCGAGGGTGTCGTTTGAAGCCCGAGCCGTAGGCGAGGGCTTTAAAACACCGGAGATCGGGAATCGCACTTTCTCTCGAGTGATACATAGTGCTTTATACTACACCTACGAGGAAAATAAAAAACGAAATCTTTATTTTACTTTCTACGAAAACTGAATCCCCAAACAACACACAAATTGGAAATGGCGCCAATGGCGTCTGCAATTTTCACATGTTCTTTTTTCAAATTGTTTATCCTGCCGCCGCAGGGTCGCACTGCCAGCCCGACACCATCCAACACACAGCTAGTGGCCAGTGTCATTTTGCGAACTTGGAGATAAAAACTCACTGTAAAAACTTTTTGGCTTTTGATATTTAGTTTACCGGCGCATAGTCTTACCCAAAATTAAAAAAGAAAAACCACGTAAGAAATGGATTTTCATACACTTTTCTCTCCCGCTCAGATGCGTGAAAACGCATCTGAGCGGGAGAGAAAAGTGTGTGTGTGTGTGTAGAAATCCCCGCATATTTGTTCGATATGCAATGACGTACTTTCTACCGTAAATTAGATAAAGTATCAAGGTACTTTCCAAGCAGGTGTAGTATAAAAGTTGTTTGTTGTCATGAGTAGAATCATGTGTTTAAGTATCGGTCACTAATTACCAGTCACCCTATATATACGGCAATCAATATCGAGTGTCCCACGCTTTTTTACAACCACTTTTACAACCACATTTTTTTTTGACCACCTTAAATTGTCCGTATATTCAAATCACAACTTTCATTCTTTGACGGTTAATAACATTTTAACAGGGTAAATTGACGTAGGTACAGTCAGCATCAGATAGATTGGAGCTTTCAAACTAGTCAAAATCATGTGAAGATCATAATTTAAACTATATTATATATTCGCAGACATTGCATTCAAATTGTCGTAAGCATCCAAAGTGGTCAAAATATCTTAGCTATCAGTTTTCAATATCGTGTTAACTGTTAGTGTGTTTATATTAATATTTGCGAATAGTTCATTCAATGGTATGTAAGCATTCAGTCTAGTCAATAGTCATCTAGTCAGTAAGGCTGGCTATAATCTTGGTTTGAGTCATATTAAAAAAAACTAAGGCTGACCACATATTACCCGTACTTACTGTGCAATAGTGCATGGGCAGTAGGTCGAGGTTGACCAAACGGTCAAATTACTGAATCTGATGGCTGACTAGTGAAATATATTCATTGCCATGATGTATTTAAATCGCACTGAGTGTATCAAAAAATAAACTAAACTTAAGTTCAGTGCATCTTTTTCTTTCTATTTCATTAAGAAAAGGACAGAAGATAAATATTAGTTTAGTCCTGTCAAATTAAGGTACTCCATAGACAAGATTAAAATAAATAAATGAAAGAACTTGTTTAGAGCGTGCCACGAATCACCTCGACGTGACTTGCAGAGCGACGGACATAAACAGCGGGGTAATTGCGTAACACACTAACAGTACGAGTAGCAATGGCTTTCATTTTGACAGTTCCACCACATTCATTGCGTTATTTACGTTGTTGAGCAAACAAATTTTTCGAACATAATGAAGCAATGGATTAGCAATATCCTTCAAAATGATTCAGATGGAGATTGACAGTGTGTTACGCAACTAGGGTGCAGGTTCGCAAATTCGGTTAGAAACAACCCTACCCGAATTACTTGCGGTAGCGAGACGACTAACAGTTGTCTAATTATCTTGCTCGTCACAATACCCCGAAAATTTGTTCCTTTTTCTAATTTCCCATTAGATATGGTTCATCTACTCTTTCTTACAACACTTTTTTTTTCAGGCCCAAGTACAGCATAATGGAGAACCCTCTCGCCGGCTACGTTCATGTGCCATACTCTGAGCTGATGGATTTTCAAGGTGCAGTCGCTAAGAGGCATGCCGGAAATACTTACCATAAGGTGAAGCCAGAAACCCCGAAGCCGGCTAAAGAGGATGTCAAGATAATTCGAAAAGGTTACTAACCACGAACCAATCCTCCTAAGTAATTCTGTGGAAACCTGTGCTCTACTGTCTTCAGTCACAACTCTTCTAATAGGTACCTACAGTCAACCTCAAAAAGATCAAGACTTCATTTTATTATCTACAATTTGTGTTCCATAGTTCTGTATCAATAATTCGTAGCTACAAAAGTAGGTAGGTACATACTTACCAAATGTGTAATATGTATATGTTTTGTGGCTACACATTGGGAACAAAAGCTGTAGATAATTAAATGGATTCTTGTCGAAGTATACCTACATGTTTTTGAGGCTGTCTGTTCCTTGAAAATGTTTATGCAAATGTCTTGGTATTTTTTACAGGTCCGTTTTGGATTTGCTACCTGAAGCTGTGCTCTTACCCTGACATACTTTAAGAAGAATAATTGTATCTACTATGATGATATCATTTTTAACACGCTTTTATTAGCTTCACTTGTTTCATGAGAAACTAATATTCTCGCATGTTTTTTTCTAGTGATTATCTCATCCAAATGTATACTTACCGATCTAATGTAAGGATATACCTACCCAATGCTTTTATCAGTTTTATGAATATACTATGTAGAATGCAAATATTTTGTGTAATACAGAATTTAATTGAACATCTAAAATGTAGTTTTATAATAGAAGTACCTGCCTAGTTATAAACATCAAAATAAGTACTTATTATTATTTTTTATTTGTAAAAGGACTTATTTCTCTTTGTTTTAACTATGTATTATTTTATCTAGTATTCTTAAATGAAGGTCTCTAAATATAAATATTATATTGAGAATCAGAGTTAAAGATGAAAGAGGATTACCTCAAACATGGAAGAAACATCTTATACATTATATGTATTTAAAGAAGCCAAAGAAAAACTACATCTAATCTTAAATCCCTTTGAAATAAACTAAAATCACGGTGTCAATGTTAATAGTGTAAATGGTTATTCTTGTGGTGTGTTTGATTAAGTCAATGCTTTTTAGTTTATGCAGTATACTATAATTTATGATCATTCAGACCTAATAGACTTTGAATTCAAGCATAATTCAGACAGACATGAGAAGCTTCTGCTTAAATTATTGTGATCGACGCCGTTTACATTAGTTTTCTGTGAACGCACCCATAGATGATGCAATATTTGACGTCTTGCCATCGGATTCGCTGAATAGTGACAGGAGAGTGTTTCAATCATTATCGACTCTCGTTGAATACCTTTTTGGTTGATTTAATTTGACGATAATTATGGCAAGATGAAAATATAGTATAATTTGGCTGCGATTAAATTCAGGAAATAATTTTCAGCAGGTTTTCGTTTTTGAAGCGAAAACTCTCTCTAGGCGCGTTGAGCGTATTTGGTATGGAAATAGGGGAACTTATGGGTTCTCGTCACCGACATGCTAATGTTAACAGTATATCTATAGCTAAGCATAGTTTTAAGTATTCACTTCTGTCAGCAGTTCCCGTGACTGTGTATGCTTTTTTAAAACTTGTTCCTCTCGTTGACATACACAAACTGCTTCTATTTACTGACTAACTGATCGTTTTCTTGACAATTCGAAAGTGTACCAGTAAATGGTTTAATTGAAATAAATGCCTTGAATTTTGGTTGGATTAAGAGCACTATTTTAATTTTACCACTCCAAAGTTTATATTTTTATATCTTATGACAGCAAATCAGACTTTTTCTTAAAACTTACAAAAAATAAAACTTCCATCGATACCTCTCCGTGATGACATCCCTATATTAAAATGTCAGTTAGCCTGCGAGCCTGTGCGCAGCTGTCAATGTCAGTTTCACGTTACACTATTGAATTCACCTGTGCGGCTTATGGCTTACGAAAGTAAATTTTAATTATTATACCCCATTGGCGAACTTATTTCAGTGGTTATTATAGTCTGCAACAATATAGCGTAATTTTATTATAACTATTACACATTCGCATGGTGTGTAAGCAAATTATGTGCGAATAGGTTAGGTTTTCATATTGGTTTCTTAAAATGTCTTTTCCGGGTGATCATTTAATGGAAAACTATGAACCTGTGCGTGGCCGTGATAACCAGAGCCTCACAGTGCAAGAAGCATATGACGAAGGTAAGTTTTTACTAACTGTACCTTATAATTTATTCAAAATCATGGGGACTTCTACTCTTCAAAGTGAGTTTAGTTGTTTGATTTGCCATGGGTTTGTGACGTGGCTATAGAAATTTCAGGGCTATTGTATGAGGTATGTAGGTCCATTTTTCATTAACAATACATACGGTACCTATTTAAAAAATGTTAATTCATTATTAACTTTTAAATATTTTCTAGGACATTGAACAGCCACTGGATTATACGCATGTTTTTGCATAAATACGCAAGTTTTTATATCATGAAATGTTATCAGAAATACCCACATGTTTCATTTCCCTTGTACATAAATGGAGCATAATTTTCAATATTACTTTTTATATGTTGTGATAACTTTATCAGTGTGTGTGTGAATGAGACCAATGGGGCAGTTAAAGATATCTTTAATACAGCTCATGTATCAGTCCAAAGTATTCTTTTTGTTGCTATGATTTGTTAATCAAAGAAGTTTTTTGTTTTTTCAAGAAACAAGTCTGTCCTTATTTATTTATTTATTTATTTATATTATTATTTATGTACACACAGTAAAAAACATATGGATATGACATAGTAATAATTTGAGTACAAAGGTACTGCTTATTTCTTAAGAAATTTCTTCCAGCAGACCTACGAAAGGAGAAGTAAAAAAGAAATGTAGACAATAGTGTGCGAGAACATGAAGAGAAAAATAAGAATGTGTGAAGTCTAAAAGAAACATATTAAATATACCTACACATATAATGCGAAAATTAACATAAATATACTTAAATAAATACATAATGCTAAAATATACATACACATATACAACGTGTAACATTAAATGCGCAAAACCTTTTAAGGGGTCATTGTACTCATCATTATGAACAACTTTTACTATGGGACCAAACCTGAAATCGCGAAAAGAAAATCAGCTGTTCCCTACATTTATGTTCGCATAACTCGTCAAAATGTAGGGAACAGCTGATTTTTTTTTCACGATTTCCGGTTTGGTCCCATAGTAAAAGTTGTTCATAATGATGAGTACAATGACCCCTTAAGAGGTTTTGCGCATTTAACGTTACACATTGTATATATACAACGTGTCCCAGAAATCAACGTCAAGCCGAAAACGGGCAATAGGCCAAGTCGTGACAGCTATTAGAAAAATATAAAAAAAAATCTTGGTCATGTACTTTTCGAATTATAAGCATTCAAAAATAAATCTCAAAAAGTGACACCCTGTGATGATTTTTCAAGTCCTGTGACTACATTATTAACATTTCGGTAGTTTTTTTCTCTGTGATCTAACCATGAATAACCCTTCTGTAAATTACAGTTAAAAGTTAAAACGTAACTGCCTCAGTTTTAAATTAAATGTTAGATTTTTGCCCAATATTGAATTCAAAATAATGACATCACCCAACTTTAACCGACTGTACTGAAAAAAAAATCTACTACACTATTTTGGCAAGTAACTTTAAAAGATGGCGCGTTTAGTCAGGATTCCAAAATGGTATAACACATACTAATTGCTACTTCTTAATTGAGGAAAAAAAGTACATTGTTGGTTTTAGGTGCATTTGAAATAAAATTCAGTCGTTGGATTTCTTTTATTATAATTTTTATTAAATCAGATTTACGAAGTTTTATAACAAATGTTCAAACTGTTTTCCTTCAGCTGCAATGCAAGTTCTACATCTCTTTAAAAATGATCGCGTAATAAGACGGGCGTATCTTCTTGAGTTGATGTATTCAGCGGCTTCTGCAATTCTTTGGCGCAGCTCGTCTAAATCTTGAATTGGTTTAGAGTACACTTTATCCTTTATCGTACCCCAGTAAAAAAAATCTATGGGGTTTAAATCGGGTGAACGGGCAGACCACGAAATTGTACCACCCCGCCCAATCCACCTATCGGGGTATTCTCGATTGAGAAACTCTCGTACAGTGAGAGCATAATGCGCTGGGCAGCCATCTTGTTGATACCACATGCTGCCGTAAATGTTCAGTGGCACTTCTTCCAATAATTCTGGTAATTGGTTCTGTAAGAAGTTCAAATAACCCTGGGCATTTAAATTCTCCGGCAGCTCGATTGGACCAATAACTTTACCATTCAAAATTCCCGTCCACATATTTACTTTAAACTGGTACTGAGATCTATCTTCCTGCATCAAATTTGGATTTTCCACGTGCCATTCGTGCAAATTGTGGAGGTTCATGTAACCGTCCTTTTTAAATGTTGATTCATCGGACCATAGAATTTTTTCAAAGAATCGCGGGTCCTCTCGGTGCCTCTGCAACATCGTTCGACAAAATCGTACTCTCTCTGGGTAGTCTCGGGGTAGCAGACTTTGTACTCGTCGTAAATGGTATGGGTGAAACTCGTTCTTTTTTAAAATACGATGTGCAGTACTTTTGGGGACTCCTATGCTCTGTTCAATTCCACGTACTCAGATACTTCTGTCTTCTTCAATTGCTTGCAAGACTTCGGCTTCGTAGGGCATAACGGGTCTTCCCTCGCTAACCATTTGGCTAGGAAATCGACCCTCTGATAATGACCGATGCACATTAATAAATACTCGATGATCGGGATGACGCTCAGCATTCGGGTATCTCTCACGATACACTCTTGCTGCGGCATTGGCGTTGCATAAGCATTCTCCATAAATGAGATGCATGTTGGCGTATTCCTGTGCGGTGTATCGAGATGGCATGATAAAACACTACACAAACACGGGGTTGCGATTAAAACAAGTCCGGGGTTGTCAGAAACGGTGCAGATAAATCCAAATTACAATGCAAATCAAGTCCAATAAACAAAGCCACAGTTGTAAGTACGAAGTCAATACGAATACAAAAAGATGTGCAGTCAACGAAAGAGCGTAACGTACTGCAGTATTGCACAATTTGCCGACGCATCCCTGTTTAGCCAGAGTAGCGTCTCTATCTGTTTCACTCACACATATGAAATGATGTGTCAATCCGTCTCCCTCTTAGTTAGATAAAAGTAGCGTCACTATCTATCTCGCTCCCACTTGTCAAAGTAGCGTCACCTCACATTAGCTAAAATGAATCTTTCTCGCTCACACTAGTCAAAATAACGTCACTCTTCGTCTCAATCGAACTTTTATGAAATACGGCTTCATAAAAAAAAATGTTTTTTCTCAATTAAGAAGTAGCAATTAGTATGTGTTATACCATTTTGGAATCCTGACTAAACGCGCCATCTTTTAAAGTTACTTGCCAAAATAGTGTAGTAGATTTTTTTTTCAGTACAGTCGGTTAAAGTTGGGTGATGTCATTATTTTGAATTCAATATTGGGCAAAAAATCTAACATTTAATTTAGAACTGAGGCAGTTACGTTTTACTTTTAACTGTAATTTACAGAAGGGTTATTCATGGTTACATCACAGAGAAAAAAACTACCGAAATGTTAATAATGTAGTCACAGGACTTGAAAAACCATCACAGGGTGTCACTTTTTGAGATTTATTTTTGAATGCTTATAATTCGAAAAGTACATGACCAAGATTTTTTTTATATTTTTCTAATAGCTGTCACGACTTGGCCTATTGCCCGTTTTCGGCTTGACGTTGATTTCTGGGACACGTTGTATATACATACATATTATATATACAACGTGTAACGGAAAGGGGGTATCAACCCTGAAGGAGGTGAATGTGCTCATGAAACTCAACAACTTTCCCCAAAGAACATAGGTCGAAATATGAAAAAAAAATTTGGCCCTCCCATAGTAAATCAATCAGCTGGTAGTCAGTTTTGTAAGGGAGGGCCAAATTTTTTTTTCATATTTCGACCTATGTTCTTTGGGGAAAGTTGTTGAGTTTCATGAGCACATTCACCTCCTTCAGGGTTGATACCCCCTTTCCGTTACACCCTGTATATAGAAATACAGTATAGAGGAAGGAGGTCCTTGTTCTTGTATGAATAAACAGAATTTGCACCTGTATTATTTGAATGATTGTATGATTTGTATGTATACCTGATGAAAAAAGTATAGGGTGTAATGAAACAGGCTGAGGTTGTGGGTACCTGATTCTAAAAACTACTTACAGTTCTGTAAGTAAGGGCCCTTTCCCACGGCAAGCTCCTGTTTTTTGCAGGATCCTGTTTAGTGGTGTACGTGTTTAAATATACATATTCACACAAGCATCCTGTTTGCAGAATCCGGATGTTTGCAATATCCCGAAAACAGGATGCCTACAATTATCCACAGCCCGACTTCACCCACTGCTGAGTATAGGCCACTCTTTTCATGTGCCAATTCCCATGCTCCTGCACCAGCCTCATCCAGGTTGTACTTGCGATGGTAACAATGTCGTCAAGCCATCTTGCCGCCAAATGTTTTAGTTAGGAATCTTTAATGTTATAAGAGGTCTTACTCTGTACACAAACTAGGCGCATTGACGTGGAGTTGCTGGCACCAGCCCCTATCACCTATTACCATATTATCTATAAGAGGTCTTATTTTCCCAATGTTGAATCAGTCAGATGTGTAAATGTACTTTCACTTAGTTTGTGGTATAATAGCACAGCGCTTTCACTTTCTGAGACAAATTTTTTGCTGGACTCACTTACAGTAAAAAGTTACTATTGAAAGTATTAGAAGTTTTCTTACCAGATTTGATACTTTATAAGTTAATAATATGTATAGAGCTATCAAAATTAAGTTCGCCAATAAACCTTACACAACTTAAATGCCAAAAAATACTGAATCCAAATATACTCTCAGAAAACACAAGCACTCCTTGCTGACTTGGCCCATATGTCAGACTTGCTTCACATTTGTTCAATTTGGCACTGCAACCGGGTGGCAAAACATACATTGGATTGGGGTGGCAACATATACATTCAATTTTACCCCGCTGAGTCAAGTCATGCCAACCCGAACCACTGGATAGCACTCACACACATCTACATTTGAACATTGGACATAATAATTGATTGTCAATTTAGAAACCAAAAGAAAAATCCAAATATAACTGGAGCATCTAATCAATACATCCTATACAGTAGTCTGGCCAGAGGTCAACTGAGCAGTATTAAATAAGGCCCACATTCTGTATCAATTGGTGTGCCAAGTATTGATAATATCTTAATGTCTGAGCGATCAATTGAACAGTCAGTTCTGCTTGAATAACAGCAGTCTTGTCCGCTGGTGGCTGGGTTGTAGTTGTCAAAAATGTGGGTGTTGTTAATGCTGCTATGTAAGTTTTTTTTTAATTATTATTACTTATTTGGGTGGAATTTATTGCTTTAAAGTCTTCTTTTTGAGGTTTAGTCTCAAAAATAGTCATAATTTTGTTTTGTATGATAATTTTTCTAAGGCTGCCACATAGTCGTTTCCTGCCATTTGGAAGCCAATGAGTTGTGGTTTTTGAAAAAGATGGAGCGATGAGCTGGACTCCTTAATGGATTGGCCCATAATCACAGTACACCAGAAATAGTGAAAAGTGGGAGGCCTTTGCCCTGCATCGGGACAACACAGGCGTATAATAAATAATAATAATGATAGTTTTAGTTCTGGTTGCATTCAAATTATTAATAGTAAGTAGTTTACCACTGAGCATAGACCTCTTCAATTACACGCCACTGAACTCGATTATCGACCACTCTCATACTCTCGTCCAACTGATCCAACCTAATACCACATCATCAAAACAAATCGTTGCTCCATCTGGCTAAGTCTGGGCGGCCTTCCCTAGGTCTGCTGATGCACCGTCTACACTCAAGATTACTCAAACCGTTAGTCATTGGTTCTACGGGCAGGGCCGCCCAAGTTAGATTTTATAAGAGCACAGTGCTGATATTGCTGATGGACTCCAGTTTTGAAACCCCTGCATTGATTGCATTTTTAATAACCGATGAAAACTCAGCGCAGGGGTGTTGAATCGTATACTTAGACTTATATCTCACTAGGACATCATGGTGGCGCAACCATAGTCGCGCTACCAGCGAAATATACACATATTTTTGATGGCTATCTCACCAGGCGTCCGATCAGTTGGGCAACCAACCATAAAGTATCTGGCAGCGCGACCATGGTGTGTTAAGGCACCTAGTGAGTTAAGGCTCTTACTGAATACAACGTGTAACGTTAAGTGCGCAAAACCTCAGACACCCCAACTGATTTTTAATTCAATTGACCTATTTCAAAGAGAAAATAAGTCATTAAAAAAATTGTAAAGGTTTTATGTGCTGTTTTAGTTTTACTGGCCATTCTGATCGTTTCTTGCGTCTGCGACGACGCTTTATCGACGGAGGAGTCGTCACCGGGCCGCTGCGCCGCGCTCACATTGGCTTGCTTGACCTATTAATAAATAGACACGGCAACGTTTTTAATGAAGATTTTTTGAAAAGTGTGACCTATATTAAAAAGTGGTTAAATTAATTCTGCTCGTTATTCTGATCAAACTATTTTCAGGTTTTGCGCATTTAACGTTACACGTTGTATATTGCAACTGGTTGTGCGTCGATGTCCTTGCCGTTGCCACCCTGTCCGAAAGTGTCTCTTTATGTCTCTTTAAATAAATAGGTACTGACCTAGAGTTGCGTCATTCGTATCCAATAAAAAAATAGATTCTCAAAACTAAAAATGCGAATTTGACGTTTTCTAAAAATTTGCTACTTTGGCGATCTTAATTTGTACAGTCGGTATCAAAACGTAATGTGCGAATCTTTTTGTAGTGCAATGCCCCGATCTACCTCAATTTGAAAAAAGCCAAACTACCTTAGATTTATCTCTTTTAGAAGGATTTTCCAATATTACATTCTGTTTGTCGGGACAGGTCAACTCAAAGCTGCATTGGCTCTTTCTTCGAAATTCCAGACATCCCCATTCCTCCAGACATTCCATTCCCTGTCTGCTGGACTCAAATAATATTTTTAAATAATAATAAAAAATACCTCTGAGTTTGTATCGGAATTTCTTCTTAGGGATCAGTCGCTACCGGCCGGACCACCTAGGGAATTCCGGCGCCATCTAGTTTTAATATACTGACCAAAAATTTGTATCTACTTACAAAAATAAACATCATTTCGTCATTATACAAATACAGTAATTATTCAATTCGTTAGGAAACTAGCATGTCCTAGAACCAAAAATTCGAAGACATGTGACATCTACCAACCCGCCCTCGACCCGCGTGGTGGATTACTACGGCCCACTCCCTCTCACCGAGAGGAGTCCTGTGTCCCAGCAGTGGGAACATTTCAGGCTGATTATGCTTATGTGAACAATTCAACATCCAACTCCGCAATCCTGAATATCCATGGGCATAAAAAAACATCGCTATCCTTTCAATAATCAAATCTTTACACTTATATATAGTATATTGCATTAATTTTCAACGAAACCGCTTTGTGCGCGACAGTATCATCATAGGCAATAGACCCACTGTGCACTTTGTCCCGTGCTTGCGCTAGACTCAGCAGTTTTGCTGACTGTACTCTGTCGTCAAGGCGCTTTAACGCAATACAAGTGTGTGGACTAAATAAACACATGGACGATTTGTTCCACTTATATACTTACTAGATTTGTTTGAGTTTAAATATTTTATTAAAATGTTCCTTATGTGGTAATAGTAAATATTAGTGCAAGTGTCAAAAGTGTATTGAAACAAAAAGATATAAAGAAAAATTGTTTATTCTGCACAAACAAGAAGCAAATTACAAAAAAAAAAATTGACAAAATAATAAGTATTTAAAAAAAAACTTTAAAACTAACTTTCTTCACTCTACAACGTGTAACGTTAAATGCGCGAAACCTCAGACACCCCAACTGATTTTTAATTCAATTTACCTATTTCAGAGAGAAAATAAGTCATTAAAAAAATTGTAAAGGTTTTATGTGCTGTTTTAGTTTTACTGGCCACTCTGGTCGTTTCTTGCGTCTGCGACTACGCTTTATCGAGGGAGGAGTCGTCACCGGGCCGCTGCGCCGCGCTGACATTGGGTTGCTTGACCTATTAATAAATAGACACAGCAACTTTTTTAATGAAGATTTTTTGAAAAATGTGACCTATATTAAAAAGTGGTTCAATTAATTCTGCTCGTTATTCTGATCAAACTATTTTCAGGTTTTGCGCATTTAACGTTACACGTTGTATATAACAAACTTTGGTTTCCCAAAATAGCGTATTTGGTCAGTTTGCATTCTAGCACTTTTGGCAACCTAGTATCCACAGAACTGCCTAGAGTTAAGCACTGAAGTATTTAAAAAAGAACCACAACGAGAATTAATAAAATAAATATGTACAGTAAAACGAATTTAGCGGTCTTTAACGTTTCATCTTCGCAAAAATTAGAAACATTTTAGACTTGATTGTCGGCTACAATCCTTTGAACTGCGTCCCCGATCCGTATGTCTTAAGTGGTGGGAACAATTGATAGTAGTTTTTATCATTGTCATCCAGTGTTACTCGCGGCGTGCTAAATGAAAGACCTCTTCAATGGCTAGCGTCGTTTTATTGGCCATCGGTACGTATAGTGTTATTAATATTCTTTCATTTATTTTATAGATGTTAACCCCCTTACTAATGAACGTTGTATAGCGTCTGTATAGTTACACATGATTTGTCTTATTCTTTCGTAAGTCAAATTACTGACGAATGAAAGAGAGAAATCTGTGTGTAACTATTCATCTGATATAATACGTTTATTAGTAAGGGGGTTAACGTATTTCAAGAATAGACTAGATTTTACTAGCAGACTCTCTAATGGCCTATTATTTGTTAAAGGCTTTTATTGTTGTAAAAATATTGGTCTTCAGGCCGTCGATCTACGCTCGGACTGGAAATCGGATCTCACATATTTAGACAAGCCGGTATATTCGGTAAAAATCTCACCATGAAAACTTAGGTGAAGTGAGCTGTCATTCCACCTGATGCTAGGGATTGATGGCACACTTCAACTTCACTTCACCTTATTTTTACATAGTAAAACGGCTGGAGATCTGGTATGAAGAAATGTAAACAAGGACAATTAACCTTTTATAACGAATTTATTTAGAAGATTATTTTACAAACATAACTGATAATGTTAGCACACCAGATGACAGGTGAAACAAGGAGCCGTACATTATATTCTAAATAAGTAACACGGCTATGTGTCAGATTGCATCAATTATTCGTGCAGGCGTCCCTACTTTCACCATCCTCTCCAGGACGCAAACGCTTCAAAGTCAAACGCATTGATATGGTGAAAACTTCATGCTTCGGACGATGGGGCCCTTTTGTTAAAGCATCAGCGACTATGTCTGCAGTTGATCGATATCGAACAGCAACTTGATTAGAAGCAATCTTCTCTCGAACAAAGTGATGATCTTTTTTGTATTGTTTTGTTATGGTAGTCCAATCATCATCTTCTATCTGTAACTAGAAGAATCTGGAAGATGATGATTGTTCTACCAAAACAAAACAATACTAAATATGAGAGATCCGAGTTTCTCAGAAATTGCAACGAGTTCTGCCTTTACGTCGCCAAAATATAGGTGCACAACTGCAGCACAAACTCAGGGCGGTTCACCCAAACTTGCTTTGGTTGTATTTCAGCTACAGATGAGATTAGTTTGATTGTATCAACCATCACCATTGACCTAGTTATTTTAAGTAAGACGTACCTAAAGCCGATGTCAGACGCTCAACTTTTTGTTCATGTTTGCCTTTCATTCGACATATTTCACTCGTCGTCAAATATCGGAACACAAAAATATTAAAAGTGAAAAATTAATTTGAATGAACCGACCCAACGATGTTAGATTTCGGCAATCGGCATTTTTCACTCGTCTACGCAATGATCGAAAAATAAAATGAATGGAGTAGATGAACGTTCGTTCCCATAATGTTAGGGTTAAAGGAAAGGCCGTTCTAAGGATTTCAATAATACGTTTATTATCCTTTCATTTATATATTCGAAGGTGTGTTTTACTAATATAATTTTGTTGGTGTAGTGTGAACGTGGTATGAACAAAACATGTACTTTTCTCCGAGTGAACCATTCACTCGAGCGTCTAACATCGGTTTAAATAATAATTCTACCCCCTTGCTAATAAACGTATTAGGTATATCAGATGAATAATTACACACCTATTTCTCTCTTTCAGTCGTCAGTAATTTGACTTTCGAAAGAAGAAGACAGACCGTTGTGTAACTATACAGACGCTATACAACGTTTATTAGTAACGGGGTTAGAAAGGTGCAAAAAAACAAAATCTAAGTACTTAATGATTAATTTAATCTCTCCTATCCACAGGTGGCCTAAAAGCCGGTGCGACCCGCGTAGCCCGGATAGCATACGGCGTCCTCTCCCGGCGTAAAGTCGCAGAGGAAGGCGCCGCTCGCCTAGCCCGAGTGCTCTCTGCCCTAGACCTCACCGCGCTAGGCGTAGGCAGTACGCTAGGCGTAGGAGTCTACGTGTTAGCTGGTGACGTCGCGAAGAACTATGCGGGCCCTGCAGTGATATTATCGTTCCTATTGGCAGCAGTTGCTAGCGTTTTTGCAGGTGAGTTGAGAGAGTGGCAGTTTCTTTTCTTTTTTTTGATCCAGATGGAAAGCGATGGATGAGGTCTAAGATGGAAAAAGTGCTCACTCTTACACCTGCCGAAGTCGGTGTGTGGATGGTTGAGCATCCACTACATACCGAGACTCCTCCATGCCTCGTAAAGCACGTTAAACCGTTGGTCCCGACTGAAATTCTTAGATCAGCTTTTTTTAGGCAGCCGTTACAGGTAGGCAGAAGCCCGAATGTCTGGCAGCCTTACCAATGGGTATCGGGTTACCCAGTAACTGGGTTGTAGATGTTAGATAGGCAGTCGATCGCTCTATGTAAAATACTAGTATTTAGCTGCATCCAGATAGACTGGACCGAGCGGTCTAAGAAGATGCTTTGTAAGTCTTACAGTGAAGTTTGGCGAATTGTAGTTATTCAGGAACATATTCCCCATTTTGGCTGTGCGCATAGTGAAAATTTGAATAGAAAACACTGAATTGATATTGTTAATTAAAAGTACGTAGGTAACGATCGGCAAATTTATCGCTTCGCAAGGAAACCATTAAGTGCATCGAACTTGGAAATGTGAAGGGTTTTTCAGTTGATATAGTAGGTATGTTATGTCAGTATTAGCAGTTGGTTTCAGTCATCCAAGGAGGTAGTTTATACTCTGTGATTTAATCGGTTTTATTGCGGTGTGATGATCAGTTAAATCCGTTTAAAAAGTAAACGTGTTGAAAAGTTAAAAGGTACTTTAAAGAAAGAAAATACATCTATTTAGCACAGAACAAAAGGCTCACAATATAATATATAGGGTGACTGGAAATTAGTGACCGATACTTAAACACATGATTCTACTCATCATTAGCTGTTCCCTACATTTATGTTCGTACGAGTCGTCAAAATGTAGGGAACAGCTGATTTTTTTTTCGTAATTTCACTTTTTCTCCCATTATAAAACTTGTTTGTTGTCATGAGTAGAATCATGTGTTTAAGTATCGGTCACTAATTACCAGTCGCCCTATATATCAGGCAAAAAAAAAAGGGAAAATGCGATGTAAGAAATGCGATTTAAGAAAACTGGCAAAATTAGGCCTGTATTAGAAAATGAATACCGGGACCTAAATACATTACTTATTTGTTGGAATAACTTCGACAAGGCGTCCACTTTCATGTTAATCTTTAGAGTTACACCTACGTCAGAAATGTGAAAACGATAAGGGTTTCACAGCGTATTTCTATACCATGAGATCAAAAGGTTCCAAGGTCCATTGAAGCTAAAATTCCTTACTTACCGTCGTAGGCTACTGACATGATAATCAAACTAAAAAGCGGTCGCACGTTTATCGCGGGCCTTCGATGGGGTTCCAGGGCCTTCTTCTCAGCCCTCTACCTAACCTGGGCGGCGGGGGGCAGTTGTCTAGGGACCGGAGTCTATATGTTGCCTGCTGATGTGTCTAAGAACTACGCTGGACCTGCGGTTGTAGTCTCCTTCTTGTTGGCTGCAATTGCTAGTTATTTTGCTGGTAAGCCTTTGCTGTTTTATTATTTAACTAGCTTTTTCCCGTGGCTCCGGCCGCGTGGATTTCAGTTTACCGGGATGAAAAGTATCCTATGTGCTAATGCAGGTTATAAACTATCTATGAGCACAATTTCATCCAAACCCGTACAGCGGTTTTTAGCGTGGTTGAGTAACTAAACATCTAACATTTATGATATTAGTTTGGCCCGTGAGCGGGAAAGCAAATTATTGCTTTTTCCCCGCTGGCTCAGTTTTGACCGTTTTTTTTGGCGTTATTTGTGGGACGTCGGCGTTGGAATATCGAATGACATAAATGTTATATTTTCACCGACTGTTTATGGAACGATTTTCGTAGATGGTTTCTAGTCGCCTAGTCATTGACACCAGAAAGTGTTGGCTGGTTTTGAATCAGGCTGTACATTATTTCACTACCTCGTATATTAAAACGTAGTGGCTTAATAAACTAATGGTTCAAGCAATGCGCTGTATCAGTAAGATATCATTACGCGTGCCGATTATAATCAGCATGCGACGTCTCAATCAATTGACATGGAGTTGATTGCTGCAATTGATGATGATTGTCAATCGAAAGTTTCTGAACTTATACGTCGTTGCTCTGAGGGGTAATTGTCGTAATTTTAAGAACGTTCACAGTCTGATCTCAGTCTCAATCTGTTAAAAATACCCCTAAATCCCTACATTTTTGACATTGACTGTCGCTGAGATGAGATTTCGACTATAATTTTTAACGTTTTTAATTACGGGATTCGGCCTTCTGGTCGTGGCTGGTTGCTATGCCAAATCTGGAAGTTTTCAGTAGTAGCCTTGGGTTTAGACTAATACTGCAAGCCTGTATTCTCCCAAAGTGGTTGGGGGAGGTGATTAGTACACCTACTTTTCGCTAGATATGTTTAACCCTTAAATGCATGATTTATTTTATCGTATTGCAAAAAATGCTATTGCATAGGTATTTATCTATAGAATTTAGATAATAAATATATAATAATTATACAATAATATTAATATTCATAGAGTACATATATTGTTTTGACAAAAAGAGGTGCGTTCAGAAACTCACAGCTATCACATTCTTAGAAAAAATAAATGACGTACTTTGTTGCCATATGGCAACATTATGCATTTAAGGGTTAAGTACCATGTAAGTAGTAGGTGACGACCAGTAGAGCAACCAGCTAATTATTTCTAATAATATAAGTACAGTCAATATGTAATCAATGTCAAAAGCTAAATTACATTTGTTGTTTTATGTCTATTAACTAGCAAGGACATTTTTGATGAAAAAGATAAAATAGTAATCGCTTAGTAAAAGGTTTGATTAAAGGCTTCCTAATATGATAAAAATAAGGTAACCGGTTATGTATATTGTTATGAGTATGCTACACTTTTCTACAACAGTTGTTTGGAATTTGATGATCCATAAGTTAGCAATTCACGAAGAAAGACTAAGAAATAAAGTGAAATAGGTTGCCAATTTATTTTCTTATGACTTGTAGATTTGCCATTAGGGTCTTGACTAAATTATATTTTATGTAAGAAAGAATATAGCTAACATATGTACTGACAATATGTTGATGCTCTAGGTATTTGCTAAGCCGAGTGTTCTCTTGTTTCAGGCTTATGTTACGCCGAGTTCGGCGCCCGCGTGCCCAAAGCGGGCTCTGCCTATGTCTACAGTTATGTGTGCGTCGGCGAGTTTATCGCCTTCATTATTGGATGGAATCTTATACTTGAGTATATTATTGGTAAGTAATTCAGCAATATATTTGTAGGTTTCAAATTTATTTATCAATAATCAGGTTGTACAAGAACAAATTGGACTAGGTACCGGAATTGCGACATAAAACGTTGAAGGAAAACATCGTGAGGAAACCGGTATGGCCTAGAATAAAAAATTCGAAAACATGTGACATCCACCAACCCGCACTGGGCCCGCGTGGTGGATTACGTTATGGTCCACTCCCTCTCACCGAGAGGAGATGTGTCCCAGCAGTGGGAACATTATATAATGATTATGCATCAGCGTGAGATCAAAAAAAAAAGGAAAAATAAAATCATCACTATAAGATCAATTAAATAACAAAAGGTATACAACGTGTAACGTTAAATGCGCAAAACCTCAGACACCCCAACTGATTTTTAATTCAATTGATCTATTTCACAGAGAAAATAAGTCGTTAAAACAATTGTAAAGGTTTTATTTGCTGTTTTAGTTTTACTGGCCATTCTGATCGTTTCTTGCGTCTGCGACGACGCTTTGCCGAGGGAGGAGTCGTCACCGGGCCGCTGCGCCGCGCTGACATTGGCTTGCTTGACCTATTAATAAATAGACACGGCAACGTTTTTAATGAAGATTTTTTGAAAAATGTGACCTATATTAAAAAGTGGTTCAATTAATTCTGCTCGTTATTCTGATCAAACTATTTTCAGGTTTTGCGCATTTAACGTTACACGTTGTATACATTGACACAGATAGCATGAAGCAAGCCAGCAAGGATGAATGCAGGCCGTTTGGGTTTACCTTGATATACAATAAGCATAATAATACTCCCTTAACAATTTTGATCCCTTACCAATAAACGTTGTACAGCGTCTGTATATCCACACAACGCTTGGTCTTCTTCTTACGAAAGTCAAATTACTGACGACTGAAAGAGAGAAATAGGTGTGTAACTATTCATCTGATATAATACGTTTATTAGTAAGGGGGTTAATCCACAATTACAAAAAGATATTATAAAAATATTGTGACTTCGGCTATAAACTGTCTGGTTATTTTGGCTGCACCAGATTGTAATCTGTGTACGATTACATCTGTTAAAAATAAATAATTTATTTATAAATTTTGATTATTTATAAGCCGTAGCAAGGTCACAAAGCAAAGATGGCAAGAATTACTCCGAATTGAATATATATGGGCATATTTAACCAATGAAATTCAACGCGATCAGAACATGTAAACAGCTCTTGAATGCTGTTTAGATGTGTTAAGTTTCGTTGGTGACGTTGGTACTTAGAGATCAGGCTTTTTACAGCTGAATCAATCAAGGTGTATTGCACACGCACATCTGGGGTTATTTCAGATGATGTACAATAATAATAATAATAATAAATAAATAAATATAATAATAGTGTAAATATTTCAGGTGCAGCATCCGTAGTGAAGGCCCTGAGTGAGTACCTGGACTCGCTACTGAACAAGGCTATATCTACGCACCTAGAAGCGGCCATGCCACTCGACACGCCTCATCTAGCGCGGTACCCTGATCTCTTCGCCTTCTCAGTTATAATGGCGTTCTCAGGTGAGTTTTATTAAAGACTCTTTTGAAACCGTTCGTAGTACAATTGCTATCGCAGATGTGCTGTACTAAGAATTCAATCGTCACATATTTACAATCAGTCTGAATTGTTTATTTTTATTTACTTATTATTAGCAGTGCCTGTCGCCCCACCCGAGTGATATTGATGAAAAAAAAAATCTCGATAGTTCTTTTTCCAAGTACTTAACTACCTGTCTGCCAGATTGAGGGCTAATTCTAACCTGAACAATAAATCTGACAGTTTGACACATATATTCACTATACAAAGGCTGTCAAACCGCAATATTTATTCCTCAGATAAAAGTTATCTGACTATTGACAAATCAGCCTTTAATCAAATTCATTGTTTGATACACACTAACCCATTGATTAACATATTAAATGTATATTTACAGTGGCGCTCGCTTTCGGCGTGAAAGAGTCGACGAAGTTCAACAATTTCTGTACGGGTGTAAACTTATGTGTTGTGCTGTTTGTGATCATATCCGGGTCCTTCAAAGGTAATCTATTCTATTTCGCCTGTAATGTCCCATTGCTGGGCCAAGGGTGTAACTCTAATAAGTTCCAATAAAAAAAGACTAAAGACCAGTTGTTTCAAACTATCGGATAACGTAACATAATTATGTACATACGTACGTCAAATAGTAACGAGTACGTAATCGTAATTATTTGATGTAAGTCAAGGCCATAATTTTGTAATTATAATTTGAAACAACGCTTTTTTGGTTTGACGATAGTTAGCGCCATTTTTGACGTTTACGCGTGCGTCAAGTGGACGTGAAACAACCCGCCCTAAATCTTTAGATATTTGCATAATTACAAAGGGAGGATTTTCTACCTAATGGATAAGAATTGGCAAGAAACTCCTTCATGTATGCTTTCGCATCTAAAATTTTACTGTAACATCATTTGGGCACCGGTATTTAAATAAAACAGATATTTGTCGTATCAATAGTATCTTTGTCTTACAGCGGACACGAAGAACTGGCGAATCCCAGCGGAAGACGTCCCGAAGACGCCGCACAAAGACTTCGGAACGGGTGGGTTCGCGCCCTACGGCCTCGCTGGCATCATCAAGGGTGCGGCCGTCTGCTTCTATGGGTTTATTGGTGAGATATTACTTTTTTATGATAGATCTGTTCGTCTGTCTCGTTCTTACGTTATCTGCGAGGAAAGGACGGGGATAGTAACAGAAGAAGACGTCCCGAAGTTTCCGTACAAAGACTTCGGGATGGATTGGTTCGCCCTACGGCCTCGCCGGCATCATCTAGGGAGCCGTCTGCTTCTTCCGGTTTATCGATGAGGCCAAAGACCCTGTTATTATAATCATATCCAAGACCATTGAAACATAACGTGTATTATTGTTGTACATCGAGAAAAGTAGTCGGGCCCAAATCACCTTAAATTTTCGGTCTTCTATTTTTTTAATCAAAACTTGCATAACATGTTAAATGCTAATACACTATTAGCATTATTGAGGACAAGCAGATAATACAGCTTAAAGCGTTAATACGGCTTTCAAATTGAGGGTAGTGATTCAAATTCAAAACTTTATTGCATTCACATATGTATAGTAAGAAAAGAAAAGAACGGTAAGAAAAGTAGCATGCTTTAATTAATAATTGAAATAAATACATAACATAACAATGATAGGTAAGTGTCGTTTAAAATTCAATTCACAAAATAAAATGATAATAATATCGTCACAGATTAAAATTATACAAAAAAAATCACTAAAAAATAATAATAGTCAAATAAAACAAAAGTCACAATATAAAAACGATAAAACAAATGCCTCAAAACTTAATAAATTCATAAAGTGTGTGTGTGTGTGTTATTGTGAGTAGTGAGTCTGGGCCCAAGAGTTGTTGTATACTCAAACAAACTTTTGTTTAATTACAACTGTTTTGAATCGAACCAATGGTGGTTTGAAACTTATGAACTCAAAAACCTATAAAACATATGGACTTTTATAGGTTTTTGAGTTCATAAGTTTTTTTTATTGTTTGCGTTTGGCCACTATCTCCACTAATGGTAAGCGATGATGAGGTCGGCTATCTTGTCATTGTGCTATTAAATGTACAGACGCCAGCACATCAAGCTACTACAACTGTCCGATTTCTTTAATAGATTTTCAACTTTAGCGCTAAAGCATAAGGTTCAAAGATGATTGGGAAAATCTGACAGTTTCGGGTAGCTTTATGTGCTGGCGTCTGTACATACTGAGGATTTTTATCATGTACCATTTTTTCCTGCAGGTTTCGACTGCGTAGCCACAGCGGGTGAGGAAGCGAGACGCCCTCAGAAGTCGATCCCCTTTGCTGTGGTAGCGTCTCTACTGGTAGTGTTCCTAGCTTACTGCGGAGTTTCATCTGTGCTTACTCTTATGGTGCCTTATTATATGCAGGTAAGCATTCTAGCGAATACGATTATTGCGAAATACCTTCCATTTGAGACAAAACGGCCTGATACTGCCACGACAGAAACCACAGGCAGCGTGAATGTTTTAAGCTCATAATGGAGATTAAGAGCAACGGACGGACTAGCTTTCTATGATTTTGTGAAACCCAGGAATACACTGGTTATCGCCAAAGATAAGTGGGGTGCTAAGTGTTATGTGTGTGTACGAGTGCTACGTAGGCGAGCGGGCTGTGACCCGAGCCTCCCCGCGCAGACGGGGGGGGGGAGGATGGAAGTACCATCTATCTTCGGCATCTCTCTTGACATTTTTCCTTTAAAAGTTGTCACCAAATAACCAACGAAGTTTTCACACCAAATAAAACGTATTTTAAATTGACAATATGAATGTCGTCTTTTGCTTTGCAGGACGAGAAAGCTCCGTTCCCGTTCGTGTACGACCACCTGGGCTGGCCGTGGGCCAAGTACGCCGTCAGCGTCGGCGCCATCTGTGCGCTCTGCTCCAGGTAACCGATGCACAGTATACTTCTTCGGATAATCACCTCGTTAGGATATGCCTATACAAACATTAGAAAAGCGCTCGTGGTTTTGGCACACTTACACGCTTATCAAAATACATTTTGTTTAATTAACCTTTTGAACGCCAATCACTTGTATACAAGTTCGTTGTACACAAGTGATTGGCGTTCAAAAGATTAATGTGATTTAGGGTACTTAATATCAAAATTTTCATATTACCATTACCTTAAAACATTTTGTATCACTTGTGAATATGACTAGCGTTAAAACGATGCCGCTCTAGCGTTGAAAATGCCGAAAATAACAATTTGTTTTTTTCACGAAAAAAACAAATTGTGGTTTTTTTCCGTTTTTTTCGCATGGTACATAGAAAAATTGACGGAAGGTATCCTTTGGAAAGAAACAGGATTCTTTCGAATGTTTCGCTTGATGTTTTGAAAAGTTGAAAAAAACAAGTTTTATTGAAATTGAAATATATTTTAATAGGTGAAATACACAGATGCACAAAAGTGGGGGCGGGCGCGCTTATCTCGCCGATATATTTTTTCATTCTACCCTCCATTTTATTAGTACTTACGTATTGTTATGGAAAGAGATAAAGCATAGAATATCTAAAGTTAAATATAGTAAGAACGGATTTGAATAAAAAAAAACATGAAAGTTTCCCGTTTCTTTCATATTTTTCGGTTTTATTGAAAAAAACATGAAATATATATTGACAAATTTTCTTGAAACTTTCGAATGGAACATTGAAAAAAACAACGGAATTGGAAAGAAACGGGAATTTTTCCTGCTTTTTTCAACGCTATGCCGCTCGCTTGAAACTAAACGCAGTCACTTGTTTCCTTGAGGTCATAGATTGTCATCTTGCTTGAGGCTTGAGGTGGCAACTTTAAACATGGTGTCCTTTTATTTATCAGAGTAAACTTTTTAAAAATAAGAACAAGAAAGTGCTTCACTGTTTTTTTATAGTCGAGAAACAGAGTGAGAGAGAGAGAGAGTTAGATAGAGAGAAAGAGAAAGAGAAAGAGAGAGGGAGAGAGAGAGAGAGAGAGAGAGAGAGAGAGAAAGAGCGAGTAGAACTGTTTTTTTGTCTAATTTTATTTTTAGTAGATTGCTGTTTTATGTTAACGTCATCATCTGCCTAGCCTTTTCCCAACTATGTTGGGGCAGCTTCCAGTCTAACCGGATGCAGCTGAATACCAGTATTTTACATGGAGCGACTGCCTATCTGACCTCCACAACCCAGTTACAGGGTAATATGATACCCCTTGGTAAGACTGGTTGTCAGACTTTCGGGCTACTGACGACCCGTAACGACTTTCAAAGATCCACGAACGACAGCCGGGACCAACGGCTTAACGTGCTTTCCGAGGCACGGAGGGGGTCTTGGTATGTGAAGATGGTCACCCATCCATGGACCAACCGTGGCAAGCGTAGGTTAACTTGATCGATCAACCCGTGCGGCTGTTATTACTTAGCCAAAAGCCCCTCAAAGTAAATAATAGTTCACATATTTCAACCATAATATTTTGTTTCCCTACAGTTTATTGGGCGCCGTGTTCCCTCTGCCGCGCATCATCTACGCGATGTCGTCGGACGGGCTGCTGTTCCGGTTCATGGGACAGGTCAGCGAGAAGTACCAGACGCCGCTTATTGGCACCATGATCGCGGGGCTCTTTACAGGTGATGCCTATTTGATATGTAGGTTTTTTTGTCTTTAAATATAATCTATGTGGGCGAATATTCACTTCAAAAGTAGCTTTTAATGGAATAAATCAATCAAGAGATTTAACTTGCCAAACTGTGCTTGACGGCAACCTGGGTGGGCATAAGCCCGCTCAGTAATGTCAACCTTTTGTTAGAGCATCGTATATTTTACCTTTTTTTTTTCGGCGAAGAAAATGCCTAACGCATACCACGTTATGTGGGCCTCGCACCCACTAAAAATTCGGCCTGTGCACCTACTTTCGCCTTGATGGGTGGGCCGCCAGAACTACTACGTATAACATTCGCGACCCATCCAGCGTGGCCCACTTCTGGGCTACCTCTTCTTAGCCCGCCTCCGGGCTACATCCTTCTTCGGCGATGTCCAGGTGATCGTATATTTAACCTAGATTAACTTTGAGCAGCGTGGCGCCTTGAAAAAAGTGATTTGATAAAGTTTTCTTTGCAGGCACATTGGCGATGATCTTCCGGCTTGAGCAGTTGATCCACATGATGTCCATCGGCACGTTGTTAGCCTATTCCATGGTCGCGTCCTGTGTACTATTACTCAGGTAAGAAACCAGATGATTATTTCATAATAAAACATATCCAATGTCAATTTTCGTAATCTGATCATTATTTCTAGATATTACTTTATACAAACAACAACGATATTTTACTGTATAATGTAGGGATCATGCGGCAGTTTCATACTGCGTTTTATTCCATCCGTATGAACTGTGGGATGTGGATGTATGATCCCAAAATTTACTGTAAAATACTGTACAATACAGGACCGGCCGCTACAAAGCATTCTTTATTTCTGTTAGAACAGTTATAGAAGAATTGTAACAACTACAAAACATTTCTCCCTTCAGGTACGAATACAGCCAACCCGCTCACCGGACACAAGAGCCCCTAAACTTTTCATACCGCAACGCATTGCGACAGATCGTCAACGCAGACAGACACACATTGCCGACCAAGCTCAGTTCCATGACTGTGTCCGTACTCGTCACGTTGTATGGTAAGTAGAATGGCAATTCGTGATGAAACAATGTTCAGTGGCAGTACAAACTGTCTGAATGTCATAGTCATTTTGGAAGGAAACCTACCAACTTAAACCTTATGTGTGGTGATTTAACCTTTATTTTTGGGTGGGTAATTATCAAATAACTTCTCCCGTTCTGGGCGGAGCGGGAGGGCGTGTCAGACTTTTACTGACTAAAACCCACCCGTGTTCCTTCAGTTGCCTGTGCCAAGGGCATAGAGAATATAACCACTAGAGAGCGTATGGGCCGATTTCTTCGAAGCACACGACTCACTACTGCGGGCCGGGGGATGAGGAAGAACGCGCGGCTGCAATTGGTCAGTTCAAGGTTAAGTTGCATCGTTAGGGCTGCTTTACTTCATTAAGAGAAAATAGTCGATATCGATAAAATGGATTTTAACATTATAATAAATACTAAATCAAAATCATAGAAATAATATTTAATCAAAATCAATCAATTACAAAAAAAAATCCCGGAAATGGACTGATCGGCCCCGGTCGGGGACAGAAAGAACAAAAAAATCCCGGAAAATACAAAAAACCGAGAACTGAAAACCGAGGAGGTTCTCAGTTCGTCGGTATTTCTTTTTTGAAGTCGGTTAATAGTAGATAGTTATTTTATTAAAGTATGTGAATTGAATAAAAAATGTATTCATTTTATTTTTCTCGATATCAACTGTCAGCTATTAAAGATAACAGCACTATTTTTTACGATAAACATACAAAAGGAAAGAAAGGGATAGAAGCATTAGAATTGTCTAATACAAGTACGAGACTTTTCCAAAAGACATCAACGCGCGACTCAAAAAGTGTGCTCGTTTACCCAGCCACCATTTTAAATAGACCCCTGCAGTGGCTTATAATCTGATTAAATCAAAAATAATTTTTCGTAATGTTTATGTACCGATGAAAAGTTATGTCATCCTTTTTGTAACTAGATGTCTAAGAATGTTTCCCACACCACTTCACCGCGCATGAAGGCATTTTGATGCGTTATAATTGCATAAACGTTATAAAAAAAATATATTAATTTAGCGTGCACGCAGGTCTAACACTTGGACACAACTAAAATTGCTACTAGTACCGTAGCCTATACATAGGCGACAAAATACTAATAGTTTTCGTGCGTCGGGGCACTGTATACGCAGTCAAGTGGTTATAATAGTCTTTGGCCAAGGGCCACGGTAACTCTTTCGAACAACTCGCGACATTCAGACAGTTTACGAAATAGCAAAGGTATTTATGACAACATTGTACAAACTATATCTGTGACAGTAAAAGGATCAGTTTTTTTTTTTTTTTCACTCTCGATGTATTTAGCTGTTTGCAACTTCTTATTGTTTTGTTACCAGACTTCTTATATTATCCAGGTGTATGGTGCTTCATAATGATGGCAAGCATAAACCAGTACGGTGACTTGATCCTGAGCGGCCACTCGGGCGCAGTGGCCATGCTGACCATAGGCTCCGTGCTCGTAGTGTCCACGCTCATCGCCATATCCCGGCAACCCGTGTCTGACAAGAAGCTGGCCTTCTCTGTAAGTATTCTACAAAATGTAACCCTACTTACTACCAAAATTTTGACTGATTTTTTCACATGGCAAGACCGATTCTCGAATAGAGCCGAGTCTAAAGAGGTCGGTACCTGATTGGTATCCAAGGGATAGCTCTATCCTATTTACAGAGACAAGAATGAATAAAAATGCGGTGGAGGAGAACCCTTTTGCTAATCTACCTAGAAGTAAAACAAAGCTTTGTTTAGCTAAAAGCAGCTTTAAAAACTGTGTCACATTATTTTTATTTCTTACGATGTAGAATTTAGTAAACAAAAATTGTTTGCTGTTGACACATCACAACATCTCAACTGCCGATTTAATACATTTGAACCTCACTGAGATAGACCCACTTATATTTTATTGAAAATGACCAATTGAAACTGCACCTAACTTGTGACGTTTCATAAGTGTCAATGTACGTGGTTTTTTTTATGTACGTGTTTTTTTTTATGTACGTGTTTTTTTTTTTTTAACTTTGCCCCACACTAGGAATTTCTCCTGTATTGTGGGTGCGTTTGCAAACATTTAAAGTCACATACCCAAACAACCAGACCCGGAACAACTATAATCGAGGCCATAATATCTTAGTCTACCATAGTTCGTAGTAGAAAATTAAAGAAGATATTTATATTATTTCCCTTGTGACAGGTACCGCTAGTGCCCTGGCTGCCCGGCATCAGCATCCTGATCAACGTGTACCTCATGCTGAACTTAGACTACATGACGTGGCTGAGGTTCGCGGTGTGGATCGCTGCTGGTAAATTAATTTGAACCTTATTTTTTAGGGATCGTCGTGGAATATGGTTTATAATATAAACTAAGAAGGAATAACCGCAAAGCGCTTTTTTTTATTAATTTTAATGTCAATGTGAGTTGCACATCACTATAGGTAGGTGAAAAACCAAGTAAGTTTCACCACTAGGTGGCGTACGACAAATATTGTTTTGTCATAACAAGTCAACTTAACAGATTTTAATTCATATTTTATAAATTATTTCAGTTAACCTGAACCCGAACCTGTGTTCGGGTGCTCGAATAAAGCATACCATTGATTGTTTACTGCTGATGGCACCATCTTTGTATTTTCTTTCGCGAATTTTGTTCCCATTGTTACTATTCACAACCTCTTACTAGCCAAATCGCGATACTAGAAATTTCGTCCATAAATATCTTTAAATTAAATGAGCCTTATTTTTAGTGTCGACAACCGCCATTGACCTTAAAATTCAGGAAGGTGAACGTGGTGATGTTCACTTGTGACTGTGTGTGTGTTGTGTCGTTTAGACGGCAGCTGTGACTGACGTCGAAGGCCTTATCGAATATATTAACTTTGACCTTAATTTATATTTAATTGCTAATAATATCGGTTGTATTTCGTGGTAGTGTTGTTTTCTTCCGGATTTTTTGCACTCACGTGGTGACGGCGAAAATGTGCCATAAAGTTTATAATTTATGTTAGCGTTCAAATTGAGTAGTTTAATTAACACCTGTCGACCACATCCGGTAATAGGCCGCGCCTTATTGCTTTGTCTTCGTCAGAGTCGTTAAATTATCATAACTTCAATGAATTAAAATTTCCTTATTGCTAAATCAGTAATGCAAAATTACAATCGAAACTAATTAGGTTTCAGAGACTGATTCAAACTTAAACATTTGTTATTATTATTAAAGAGTACCTGGGCGGACTTGGGGAGGCTTTTGCCCAGTAGTGGGACAGTACAGACTGAAATTTAAGCAATAAAACCTTTGCCCAGCTTCATTGCGTTTGGTATAAAAATGATGACATTATTTGTACACACAAACACGAACGAGCATAAATAGTTTTTAACGGACG
This sequence comes from Eremobia ochroleuca, assembly GCA_949629135.1. Taxonomy (NCBI): domain Eukaryota; kingdom Metazoa; phylum Arthropoda; class Insecta; order Lepidoptera; family Noctuidae; genus Eremobia; species Eremobia ochroleuca. The sequence continues at coordinate 19,380,023 of OX451399.1, forward strand.
ACAGATTCGTGCATTAATTATACAAAATTTCACTGACGTAATTTTGTTAAATTGCTGCTTAAATATGAAACAACCCGTTTTTTTTTTAATTAAGTATTAAGTTAGTTTAAGTGGTATTTAATTAAAAAAAACGTTATTAGAGCGAATAATATTTACTGAATAAACAGCTTAAATTCACTGACAGACAACGGCCTTCATCGCTAAGCCTAAAAGCATGATATTTTGCACACAATTTCCTTTATATAGAAGGTGAGCAGGACGGATTTTTGAAAATCCATTTCTAATAGGAGTTAAATAGGGGATAGGAATGCCATCGACTGGGACAGACTGGATGCGGAGGGCGGAGGGCAGGGTGTTGTGGCGAAGCCTGGGAGAGGCCTATGTCCAGCAGTGGACTGCGGTAGGCTGAGTTGATTGATACCATCAGGCACACGGCTTGTTAGATTATCAACTGTCGGTCAAACAGAAAATTAAAAAAAAATATATTATAATGTGACGAATTGAAATGGGTTTTCTATTTATTTTTTCGTTATACTCGTAAAAGGATTAATTAACATCTTTCTACCGAACATTCGTTATTGTTAATTTGTCTAGGAAATTGTACGTTTCATTAAAAGATGTTTCATGAAGAGTAAATTAATTATAATAATCATTGCTTATCCTACCTTTTTAACACGGAAGTCATAATTGCACGTAATCATAAGTAATTACACTATAATTTAATTACACGATGTTATTAAAAGATTAACACAAATATAACGTCAATAAAGTTTTATTTAACATCAATTGTTTTAACATTCATTATTGACATAACGTAATTGATAATTGAGGAGCGTCGGAACAAAAACCGATATGTCTTACTTAAGACATTTTTTTTTTTCTGTTACAATATGTTTAATTATACACCCTTCAGGAAAGAAATCAATTAAAAAACAGTTACAATCCATCTTAAAAAAAATATCAAAATACTGTGGTCAAATCAAACCCGACAAATACATTTTTAAATTCAACATATTCTTGTTGTTGGATTAAAAACCGATAATTCTTATTAAGTTTTACACAATTCAACAATGGTCGGTTCAAATTCAATTCAGTTCAATACCGACATATCCATTTTGGTTTCGTCAAAACCCGATATATCCAAATGATCGCGTCAAAAACCGATATATCCATACTTGTCCGCCAAAGATCCCCTAAATTAAGTATCTACCCTCCGTTAAGTTTCACACATCAATCGATGTCACTTTAACTGCAAATTGACATGCTATAATTTTCCACTTTTGTAACATTAAAAAACTTACAAGCTTTTTTTTAATTTGTGAAAAATATGGTAAATTCGATATATCGGTTTTCGTTCCGACGCTCCTCAATTATGTTTATGTATTCAAATTAAAACAAGTTAAGGTAAGAAAATAGAACAGTGTTGTGGAAATAACATGTTCAGACTGGTTTGGAAAATAACGTATTTTGTCTTATTAGAGTTACCACATTCAGGCCTGATTTTTCAATGTTCAGATAATTTTATCTGCGGAATTAATTTTGCGGTTTGACAGCTTTTGTATAGGAAATAAATGAAACTGTCATATTTATTCTTCAGATATAAGTTTTCTGACTATTGAAAAATTACCCCTCAGTCAATTTGTATAAATAAACACCTAATTTAATAATGAAAAAAGTACCACACCTGCTTACACACACACATAATTATATCTTCACTATTTTTGTAAAAATATATCTTTTTTCAACTGTCACACTATTAGATTTTTTCATTAAACTACAACACAACAAAATCAAAAGTAATTTATTCAAATTAGGCTGAGAATCAGCACTTTTCGAACGTCAAAATTACATAAGTCAGTCCCCCGGCGCTCCCGCCCTTCACCACGTGTAGGGCTTTGGCACACATTTCGCTCTTTCTCTGATTTGGTTATCTAGCCAATGCCACTAACAATGATTTCAAGTTTATCAAACTCCGCAATTGTTTCGGATTTCCACTACTTTGTTATTTTTTTTTTTTTTTTTAACAATGTAATGGATTTTTATTTAAAATAAGTATTTTCCCAAAATATACCTACCAGTTTTCTTAAACTGGACCGGTCATCTGTTATACTTATCCAAAATCTTAAATATATGCGGAAACAGTGTCTTGTGGGTAGACTTTCCCCAAACATAATCAACATGATTGAACGCACTATTCTTCATCACCTTGTAATCGACCACATTGGGCAGCCGCTTCCTGAGCAGTTCGACATCTTTGATGGTAGATATCTTATCATTCTTCGCGACGATCAGCGCTATCTTCATCGTCACTTTACTCAAGTCATATTCCGGCGGTGTCGGCGTTTTGTATTTTGCCATATTTTGTGCTACCCCATAATCGTAGTTGGAAAATTTCTTTCTCTGACTTATCTGTACTAAATGATTCAAATTCTTTCTTGAAGTTCCGGCAGGAAAGTGTCCTAGTATGGTAGGAAGGAACTCCGGTTCAATTTCGTCGGCGTGTGCACCTGTTATAAGGAACAGGCCATTTATAACGCATGTTTGATAGCCTGAGTATTTTTGGTTACACACTTCGTCTATTACTGCTTTGGTTGTTGAGTTGTGGCCGATAAGTTCATCATTATTTATGGATTTGAGGCCAATGTTCAAAATCGGCGCCATTTGTAAAATAAGGGACATAAACAGTCCTGTGTTTTGTAGGAAACATATTGGTGCCAAAGATATTAAAATCTTAATTTTGTCATTGTATTCTGGTCTCGTTGCTCCTAGGAGGTACATTAACATTGTCCCTTCCGAATATCCGATGACACTCAATCTTTGTTCTCCTGTTTTGTTCAGAACGAAATCTATGCTCGCGGGTACATCGTAGTATCCTATTTCGTGGGCACTGAAATTCCAGAAGTTTGGGTCGGAATCTGGGTCCATTTTGGTGTGTCGTCGAGAATATTTGTTGCCTCGGTAGTTCATTACCCAGACATCGTAGTTGTCTCTGGCTAGCGCGACAGCTAATGACGTATTTCCTCTCATGATGAAGCTGTCTGCGGAATCTACGGCGCCGTGTATGAAGAGTAGCGGTCTTGTCCTGTCTCCAGGAATATGAAACACTTTCAGGATATATCCCCCTTCAGACATGACGTCATGTTCTTCTGCTTTCTGACCATATTTGTTTGCAATTTCGCTGAAGGTCATTCTGGCTTCTTCTGGCATTTTCATATGTGTGGGTATCTGGCTTAAAACTCCGCTAACAAAGATCACAAGTCCCATGAATACGCGGTTCATTTTGAAGTCGAGTTTATGTTATTTCTACCGCGCGAGTTTTTTCACGTTCGCTTTGTCGGTATGGAATAAACGCGATCGCACGTGTGCCTCGTCTTATATACTGTGCGACCTATATCTATGCAAAACATGTTTTTTTTTAGTCGCTTCGTCTTTAGTTAACAAAGATTTGAATTCTACCTCGTCCCGATAAATCCTTTCGTTTTTGTAATTTTCCTTATAAAAAAATGCAATGATAAGTTTTAATAAATGTATTAGGAACTTAATTTTTTGTTCATGATTTATATTTCAATTATTTATTTTTGTGTTTCATATCCAAAGTAGCGATATTGCACAATCTTGAAATGCGTAAGTAATTAATACAATTGTTTGTTTTTTGGAAAAATATGTTTTTTTATTACTTTCTGAATACCTACAGTTTAAATAAATCATAATAATGAAACAATATTAGCTAGAGTAAAAGGCTGTCAAAAAGTTAGTAAAAGTAATGATTATTCCAATAATTTACATGACACCTTAAAATTCTCCGTTTTTTCAATTTTAATGTATTTATTTTGAAAAATTCATTGGGTTTGAAAAATTCGCAAAGAATGTGCGCAATATGGAAGGAGTGATGGGGCTATGGAGAAATGTCTTGATGATGCGTGGGCGTGCGTGATCCATCGCCGCCCGTTCGATGTCCACCGCGCACAGGATGGATGGATTTTTGCTCCGCTGGTGTAATTGCTGAATGGCGTTCCAGTGTGAGGATAAATAAATAAATAAATACCGAAAAACCAGTCCAAAATTTGGTATTTATTGTATCCAAAAAGCTTTGTCTGGTCCATGTCTGTAATCGTAGTACGATACAAGTTGAATAGCTAGGGTACAGGTTTTATAAACCACTCTCCATGTGATAAAAGCGGAACTTTAAAAAAAAAAAGAATAAGAGAGAGTTATTTCTGTCGTCTCTTTCATGTAACGAAATGTGCCTAAACGTAACGCGTCCTTGAAATTTCATTCTCAATTCTCGTCCAATTATCGAATCGCCGCCTAAGAAGTTTCACTTCAAAAATACAAGTCTGGGTACAGTTACAGCCGGTCGATTCTGTAAAAATCTCACCGTGAAAGCATAAGTGAAGTGAGCTTGAAGTGAGCAGTGTCAATAGTGTTAATCCCTAATGACAGCTCACTTCCCGCTCACTTCACCTAAGTTCTCACGGTGAGATTTTTACAGAATAGCACTGCAAGTGTCTATAAGGCGCGGACGGCGAGCAATGGGCAGTTCGCCGTCCGGTAAGGACCAGGCCCGGGTTGACGGCGCGTTGTGTTCCACGCGCGCCTCAAAGAGATGTCAGCTGACGAGGACCTGATGAGGTTCGCTAGGGCCGATGCCTGCCAGGGTCGCGGATTGTTCGAAAGAGATAACGTGGCCCTTGGCACAGGCAACTGAAGGAACACGGGTGGGTTTTAGTCAGTAAAAGTCTGACATGCTCTCCCGCTCCGTTATTTGATAATTTCCCACCCAATAAAAAAAAGGTGTCTATAAGGCGACAGAAGCAATCATTTCCTTTCAAAAACCTCGTCAGCCTCTATAAAAACCTGAATGTTATATTCTTTCATGACGGTCATTTGCTTATAATGTTTTTTTCGAATTCGCTCGCTTTTAACTCTAAAGTCCTTTAGCCTACGACAATTGACATGACCCTACATTATTAAAAGTACGAAATCTAAGTCATTACTACGGTAACAATAGTTAATATTTTAACCCGCTTACCTTATCCTGTCCTAGAACCAAAAATACGAAGACATGTGACATCTACCAACCCGAACTGGGCCCGCGTGGTTGATTACGGCCCACACTCTCTCGCCGCGAGATGGCCTGAGTCCCAGCAGTGGGAATATAGGTGGCATTATAAGCTAATTATGCTTAACCCGCTTCCAGTCCTCCTTCCGCACGTACTCGCGCACGTAAACAAGAGTGACCACTTTATGGCTGTAACAAGTTACTTTTAACATTATGTCACACTGACAGGCCCGTTGGTCTAGTGGTCAGTGGCCCTGACTGCTATGCCCAAGGTCGTGGGTTCGATTCCCACCTAGGATAAATGTTTGTGTGATGAGCACGATCATTTGTTCTTTGTCTGGGTGTAATTTATCTATAATATGTATGTATTTAGAAATATATATGTATGTTTATCAGTTGTCTAGTACTCATAGCACAAGCTCCGCTTAGTTTGGGACTAGATGGCGTTGTGTGAAAGTTTGTGGAATATTATTATTATTATGATTTTGAATTCCCTTTTGCTTGTGGTCGATAATCTCGAGGATTAGCGGAACCGAGGTTACGCTGTGGTTGCTTCCGTCAATCAAGAAATGGGTGACTATTTTTTGGGTTTCGTTACTTCCGTCTGCCAGTCTACGTCACAGCCTTATAATTACGCCATTTTTTTGTCGATTCTGAAAGAGCTACATCTATATTTACATATTATAAAATAAAGTCGCTTTTCGCGCTGATTATTTAAATATTTATTTAAACTTTTCGCATACAAAAAGGTACAAAGGCAGACTTAATGCCTTAGGTATTGTCAACCAGTCAACCAAGGGCTGTTCTTCTAAACCACGCAACGAATTTTGCGGCGGTAGATCACGCGCTGGACCAACGGCTTAACGTGCTTTCCGAGGCACGGGGGTATCACACCGCCTACTTCCAAACTCCGGGCTGTTATTAAGAAATTTCTAATGGGAAAACGCAATAACACTGCCCGACCCGGGAATCGAACCCAGGACCCCACGCTCAGCAGTCGCGCTTGCGACCACGAGACCAACGGGGCAGTTAAAAAAAATGTTTGGAACCCTTAGGTAAAAATGGTTAAAATTGTAATACGAGTATGTTATAGTAAATTATCTGGTATATCGAATCCTTAACGGTGGATCATTTACGCCACACCCTGTAATAGGTACAGAATGATTTTTTAACCAATGCGCAAACTGTAACCATGAATTCAGTACATGATTCTGAACCCCTGCGTTGAATTTTTTAAGGTTATTAAAAAAAAAAAATTAGCTCTGCCATACATTTTGACCGCGTGGGTATTGCACTTTTCTATGAAACAATTGTTTTTTTTTTTGGATAACCGACGAAAAATTTCTATTCTAGGGGGTCTAGAATCAGGTGCTGAAGTCATGGTTACAGTTTTCGCACTGATAAGATATAATTTTCTGATTCGCATTAATTTTGTTTTTTGTTTGCGTAGCAATTTATCATTCATTATTCCCGAATACAGACTTGTCAATAAACTAACAAAAAAAGAATGGGATATCCGGAGAACCGTCTAACTCCATGGTAACCAGTCTCACTCGATGTTAATAACTATATAATTCAAGGTCTCAACTTATGTTGATTCAAGGTCACATTTATTGAAACGTCATACAAAGCGTTCGTTTACATAAAACGCATTTCAACAATATTTTACGCGGCAATTATAGCCCATCGGTTAAGATGCGGAATGGGGTTCATAGATCAAGAGTTCAATTTCCACCCGTTGCACTTTGATATGAACCCACGTTTAGTACGCGGAATATTAGCTATCTACAACATACACTGATAGTAATTTTATAATGACATTAAATGCCTGCAACCTGTTGTCTTATAAAATCTGTTGTCTTATTAGTACGAGCTAATTAAATAGAAATGTTGAGAAATGTAATTTGAACCAATATTCCGCCGCTCATGCAGACATATACAAAAACAAACTCCCATCATTTCTAACCTACCTCTTTTGTCCCAGGCCTTATAATCTACGCGACGTACGGCGCTTGGCACAGTTCTGAACGCAAGCGCAAAATCGACACCGTCCAGATGGCTGACTTACACAACGATAGTCAGACTGCCTTGTTGAACAACGGTCTGACACACGCCCTCGGCTGACAAATACCTAAACCGGGACCCAAACCTGACGTCTGCGAAGAAGAACGGGTCGTCAGTCCCACAACTACGGTTGTATCTTTTATTTCCAGCATTTAGTTTTTAGAAAAATGTGTTTTGATGCCCAGTATTGATGCTGATAGTGTTAAGTGTATTGTAGTGTGTAGGCGTAACAATATTTTATAAAAACATAAAATCTACCAATTAGATACAACTTCACTTGTTCTTCCCATCATTGTATTTTTTGACTGGACCATAACTTCTGGTTACGGAAATATTGAAGGTCAAACCAAAATTTTTTTTGGTTTTTACGACAGCAGCAATTTTTCACACCGAAAATAAGTCGTTTCTCAGCAATTATTTTTATACAATGTTACTTAGTTTGATGTACATAATGCGTCGATGACGACTATGTGATGGATCTTTTTACACTATGTATTTTACTCGTACTTAGTGTTATTTATAGGTGAATGACTTAATATTATCTGGGAGAGGTATTCAGCCACTTTAATATCGCGCAAGCCCTGAGGCTGCATTTAGTGTTGGCCGACTCAAATATCGTAAGGTCAAGGTCATATATGTTCGGGTTAAACCTTTATAATATTAATTTAGATTTATTTTTACATACGTTGACTAATTACGAAAACTTTAGGCTTATTTATATTAATATATGAATTAAATCTTCATTATAACTTTCATTCAATGAAGACAAAGACACGGTTCGTTGATAGTAGAGGTGAATTGCTTGTTATTTCCGGACTAAAACCTGTCATATTTTCGCTTGTCTTTGAATATTTAAATAAACGTGTTCACATCTGATATTAATATGACGTTTTAGATCTGTAACTTAATTCAGTACTTTTAGTAATTGTTGCATTTTAATATAAACCAGTTTTGTGTGATATTGTACCGTTTGCTTCACGTGGCTATAGGAAATTAAAAAGCTTGTGTGCTATGCTTTAGTGTCAAAACTGTAAATTAAAATATGTGTAGTGGTACAAGAATTTTCGGCGCCTGAATGCCTTTGATGGCCGTTTATGGTATTTTTTTTTTTTGTTATTGCCATAGACATAGTATAGAAAATTCAAGATGGCGGCGTTAGTTCCGATTATGATCACGCGCCAAAATATCCTTATATTGTTGTAAGTACAAAAAATGTCCTTCATACTTTATCAAAGTTACTACACACATTCTTATTTCCTTATAAAGTTCTTTTTTGAATTTTTTGAAGATGTTGATGTTGCGTTTGCAAATACATACTTAAATATTTTTTGTTGAAGGTATTAAACCACGTGTAACATAACCAACACAATTCTAAAGAGCGATTTTAAATGATAAATGAATGTACGATTGGACTGCGTGTTGTCAGTCAAAATAAAGAGAATTACCGCCTTTCTCTACAAGGTATAATTGAAAGAACTTAACCCCTTAAGGGGTCATTGTGCTTATCATTATGAACAACTTTTACAATGGGACCAACCCTGAAATGGCGAGAACAAATCAGCTATTCTCTACATTTTGTCGAGTTATGATTTCTTTTCGCGGTAGAAGTTTTTAGTTACTTAAATTACACCGTGTATAGAACCAGCATTGAATATATTAATTTAATTAACTAAAAATTAACATAATGTAATTCTCGTCTATGGAAAATATAATTATGAAATCAATTAACTGTCTTCAAATAATATTAATAATATTTACAAGTACATGTATACAGTTTACAGCGCAACTAGCATATATACAACGTCCAGATATCTGTCGTCGGGCAGTCGCCCATCAGACACGACTCCCGTCTGGTCGGAGGATCCTCCCGTTTCTTTGGAGGCTGTCCCGTTCCTTATACCTCTTTTAGTATGCGGCTATCAACAATTCAAAATAAAAAATGTTAGTCTATTTTTAAAAGCTTCTGTATTACAGTTTTCTAATCTATGCCTTATATAAAATCGAATAATGAATTGACAATTTGTGATTAGTGTACCTAAGTATTTAATTGAAATATTTATTTATTGTGTATTTTAGAGTAGTGACTAAGGTGAAATACATTGTACAGTAGGAGGCCCCACGTCAGTGAAAACAAAACCAGTAAAGGCTGGCCTTTTATGCTAGGCTCCTATAAACAATAACGAATCGTTTTGCTTACCAATGGTATTATAATTTATTGCCGAACTGGGCATATAAATATATTCGTAAGCTAACTTTACCTGTGATAGTTACTTCCATGTGGGACGGTCTACTATGTAAAGCTATGAGGTCTATGCTTCTTATAGGCAGATACAAGAGTCTTAATTTTGACCAATACCGGTCTTTAAAATTATAGGATCGGTCATTATCCTATTGAAACCCCGTACTATGCGAGGCAAGGTCAAGGTCAAAGTGTTACCACTGACATGCGGCCTATTGTATGAGTGCACGACTAAGTATTAACTATAGATTTACTGATAACTTAATTATAGCAAGTTACAACTTGATAAGCGGCCTTGCACACTTAAGCATTCAAGTGGTATCGAACCGTTAGCGAAAAAAATTATAGTCCTTGGTTTATACACAGGATTTGGAATTCTCATACAAATCTAGGTTTTCACGTAGATAATTAGGTTACCGTGGGCTTCATAACATTGTGATCAGTATATTGTTTACTTAACATGTCTGGAAAATAAGAATGATACTGTATGTTGTGAAAATGTTACTAAATGGTTTGATGAATATTACTTATATGTAATTTTATTGTATTAAAAGTGGCTAATAACTATGTCTTGCTTTGTAATACTGGCAGTTTCTAGTTAATTATGTGTTTAACAGCCTGTCTTAATTACTCCTATATGCTTCTGTACTTGCTTTGCACAGGTTAATTTTTGAAAGTTTTTTGCAGCTCACAGTAATTCTACTTGCAGTGAATCTCTACATTGTGGAAGTCTATTTGCTATGGATGTTTATACGGTACAAGTTTACTTGCCGTGAATGTTTACACTTTGCAAGTCTACTGGCAGTGAATGTTACTCTGAATAAGTCTATTTGCTGTGAATGTTTACACTGTGCAAGTAGGTTGCAGGCTTCAACTTCTGCAAGATAATATTATGCACACAAATGTTGCATAATATATTGCGTAGATGTTTAGCGAAGTTTTTTTTGATAATAGAATCTCGATGTTACTAGGTTCCTATAACGTATTGCGCCAAAGCATTTTATATTATTTTCGATATTAGTATTTTTATTTGGTACTTAGTACTTTAGCTGTGTTTAAATTATGTTAGTAATATTATTTTGCTATCTCCTAGCGTGTATTCGTAAAAAGATTGTCATAAGGAATGTATTGTTATTCCTATCATTTAAGGCTTGCTTTAATATTTTGATTACATAGCAGTAGTGAAACAAGTTATCGACACATATTTTTGGAACGAAGTTTCTTATCGTACGTTATACTCTGCACACTTGGCGAATGTGAGCTGGACCGAGAAAAGAAACAGTCACGACGTGGCGACGTTGCTATAGTATGTGTGTTTACAATCGTGTCTTACTGTAGTATAGCCGTGCGGGATGTGCAGCACCTTTACTTTATTAACATAAATAAAAATTAAGGAAACTTTTTTTTTCCACTTAGTTACTCGCAAACGTTGTTAATTTGTTTCATTGTGCCTGGTATTTAATATATAATATACAGCGAAAGGAACTTCGTGCCTATCGGGTGTCTCACGACACCTCTGGCTTTTTTTTGTTATCGGTTTCTTACTTCCAAGGTCAAGGTCATTTGGAAATGAATTTCGCTGAATCAACCTATATTCGAAAAAAAAATGACTTCTGGAGATAGTTTTAGGTACTTAAAGGCTTATTGGCTGTGAAACAGCGAGTTGGAAAATGTATTAGTAAAATTAAAAAATAAAATAAAATATGCTTTAATAATTTTGTTTTTTTTTTTCTATACTAATATTGTACTGTACGGTACGTAGCTTGCTCCCGCGTCACCAGTCCTGACTATATTTTGGCTGCTGAGACCAAAACTACAAACGAAGTATACAAGGAAGTTTTATAAAATGTAACTATTATTTTAGTAAATTGTGGTGTCTGACGACTTCTACGCGGACGAAATCGCGGGTAGAAGCTAGTAATAAAATAAACCCAATTATGAAAATTAAACAAATAACAAACCAATTAGGCAAGTTGTAATCATTTAATCGTTCTCTGAAATAATAATTAAGTCGACTCATTCAATAAATCACAGTTTGTTAATGCTTAAACCTACGTATTTTATTAATTATAGCTAATAAGTTAATTTTATACGTTGGTCACTTATAGACATTTATATTTGCTAATATTATAAATAATTTGACGACTAATAGAGAAGTATGGAAGAAGACGACAAGTTGCGTCGATCCCAAATAAATTAGGGTAAAGGCAAGAGAATGATGAATAATAGTTATAATATTGAAAAAAAATGAATTTTCATCTAGGATTATTATACAGTTTGCAGCCCGCAGGCAGAGGAAATGCTTTATTTTTTTTATAAAGCAGGGCAGAGAAACCAATGGTGTAAAGGATACTACCGAACCATTGGGCAATATAAATTCTTGCACAAAAATCAATGCTTATAAATGACCAAGTCCCTATTAATGTAACGCTTGTCGATCACACATCTATCACAACATAGTTCATCTACTTATTGTCTATAGTACTTACACAATATCATAAACAACAACAACATCGTTTTGAACTTTTTTTTATATCCTTAGATTTTTTTTTCCTAATATTTCTACTTTTTTAAGCCCTACATGGCAAATACGAGTGCTAACATAATGAAACAGGTTTCCGGTACAGACAAATCCGTACGGGTCGGTACCGATGGGTTTATGGGGATACCTGCGTATATTAATTGTGTTATCTTATGCGCTCACACAAAAAGAAACAGGTAAGACATGTAACCGTTTTATTCCGAAGATCAACCTGCAGAGACCTGTACCAGGAGTCGGGACCGAAAATCCGCTTCGTTATGTAAGCACCCTACCAGTACTTACTTGGCCACTAGCGGTTCTTACACATTTTTTTTTTATTTAATCTAGCCATCCATAATTTATGTCACGTTAAGGGATAGGGAGGGGGTTATCAATGTTATAAAATCAAAGATAATTGTTTTTTTTTTGTCATAATTGGTATGGGGGGGGGGGGGAGTCAGCAGTGTGACATCGTGAGTTCACATGTATAAATTCTAAAGTTCCAAACTCTAAAACTAATTCTAAACTCTAAAGTTCAACGAAATACTACAAAATAATCGCCACATCAGGCAAAATCAGCTAAAATGGTGCCAAATATGACCAAATGTGACGACGATGGGGAAAAGTTCCAGAAATCATGAAATCCGTGTGACGTAATTTATGGATGGTCCCCAATGACGATGTTGCTACAGCTAATTAAAACAAATATTGTACAGTAAAAATAAAATAAATGGAATGTCAAATTATTTTAAAGTCAAAATGGTTCTCTGGCCCTCTTGAATTTGGGTAACGGAACCCAATCGGTATTATATTGGTAAATGCAGCATAATAACATTTATATTCTTATAATAAAAATATGTCTTCTATATCTTTTTAAATTGTAACTGGATGTCTTTCTTCTGTCTAAAATAACTATGTTTTACAATGAAGTCTGCCAAAATCCTATACCTAAGTACTTACTTATTTATGAAATAAGTAACTGTTGCCTATCAAAAATCACTTCATTTTAACTTGTACGCCCAGATTTTTATCTTGTCTGAATTCATTTTTTTATCTATGTGTAATCAATCCTAACATTAATATATTCTGTCCTACAAAACCCTGTAATAAGCACTCAATCCCTATTAAATAAACGCAAATGTTAATCTGCCTAACTTACTGCCGAGTCTTTTAAAGGTGCTTACAGATTAGCTTGACCTGGACGAACGGTTAAATCTGATTTGGTACAATTTAGGTTGAAGTTAGAAGAGCAGTCATCGATTGAAAAATTGAGCAATCTGTATGCACCTTTACACTGTGCTTCCCAGGATTTGCGAATGTCTCATACTTTACATTTCTTCAAAACGTTATTGTGTAAAGGTAATTCATGATCCTGTCACGTTTTAACACATGACTAATACAACAAACAAATTAACAACCTACCACCATCTTTTTGCCTTTTAGGACCTGCCAATTCAATACACTCTCAAATCTGCAGAACGGGAACTCCGATTTGCTACTAGTGACTATCTATCTGGTTAATAGTCTGTAGTAGGTGCGATATGATACAATCTTTGCTATGATGATGTACACATTTTATCCATCTATCAATACAGTACACACCACAGTACACCCTTAAACATCAGAAGCAAGTTCGCAAAACACACTTCCTACATTATGGATCAGAAAATCGTACCTAGCAAATCAGAAATGTCCCCTGCATTACCGATTCAAATGACCACAAAGTCTCAGATTGTACACTAATATGGCTAATTAATAGGTACGTATGTCAGTCAGCGTTAGAACTTGGTGGTGACCACTTGTCGCTTCTCCTCAATGACTCCGTTGGTGGTCGCCGGTTCGCTCTTCTCACGAAGTGAGCTGTTCCTGATGCCGTAGAAGAAGTAGATTAGGTAGCCTGGAATAGAGGGACGAAAAGTTGTTAAAAGAGTGGCATGATAAGTTACTGCACTTAGTTGAAATAAGGCTCACAATAGGTATAAAAAATGGATGGACGTTATGGAAACGGCAATGGCTTCATGAACCAGCAGCTGGTTTCCCTCGAGGTAACCTAGTAAGGTTTTCAACGATATTCTTTTTGACAAAGTCGAAATCAAACACAAATCGTATATTTCAATTAGACTATTTAAAGGCACTTTTGTTAGATAAAAATTACAAGAAAAAAGAAGAATTTATTCTAGTTGTGTCTGTAGATGCAGTAAACATTATATTGTTCGACAAAATCAACAAGTCTGCAGATTTTAGCCTTAGCTATTTATGTAACTTCAACCTTAGGCACAATAGAAATATAGCGTCTAACTTTGATTGATTTGTATTCTTTTTCGTGTCGCTGTACGACAGTATTTCTAATCTCGATGGCTAAAAACTTCGCCACTTCCACGGCGCCGTCCGCGGCACTTTGACTTGAATGATGGATTGATTACTTGGATGCAATGCAATAGTGTATAGTAAATGTGGTTAACTTACCAATAACAAGCCAGATGATGAACCGCACCCATGTCTGATAGTCCAGCTGCACCATGAGGTACACGTTCATGCACACGCTTAGGTATGGCACTAGGGGTACTAACGGCACCTGCAGTAATAATATTTAGATGTTAGAAAACATTTATAGCAGTTGAAGTGATATTACATGACCTAGAAGTCCAGAACTTCATTAAGGTCGGGTTCTTAGCTTCTATAGCATCCCTGTTCTGATGGTTGTTGCATGCGTATTCTGAATAATGATTTTATGTAGAAGGCGCCACAATCGACAGGCCCTTTTTTGTCACAAGAAATAATTAAAAAACATTTAATTTTATTGAAGCATTATTGAATTTGGGTATTACTTAAGACTCAATAGTGAGAATTCTCAGACTGCACCTTGCTTTCTGCTATGACAAGTTTATTATTGAAGGGTTAACAGGCGGATCGTCTTCCTGAAGGTAAATTCCCATAATTTAAAACGCTCTAAAACTAAAACGCAATTTGTGTCTAGAACCCTACACAGTTTTTGACAGATTGACGTTAGAATGTGACTGATCTTTAAAAAACCGGGAATTACTCCTCTGATGTTAAGTGTTCATCGCTGTCAATGGACATCTGCAATAACAGCAGTACGAGCAACCAGAAAAGTCCGTCGCATCTCCATACATACGTACCGTAAAGGAGAGGTTCTCGACGTTGTTGCGCGGCTGGCGGTACAGCACCACCAGCAGCAGCAGCAGCACGGCGCCCAGCGCGCCCAGCGCCGGCGCCGCCAGCTCCCAGCGCAGCAGCGAGCACGTCGCCAGCGCCACCAGGACTACAAACACAGGAAACATTTATTAGTTTACCCAAATAAAATCAATAAAAACCTTAAATTCATTATTATCTGACAGTCAACTCATAGCCTAACCGTTAGGTCTAATAGCATGAAATTTTGCACAAGAGTTCCTCTTTCTTTATAACTTGAGCACGCCGCTGGCGCAATGTTCATTTTTGTTTCATTCTATGTTTACATGACACTGACAAAATTACATAGGAATGAACATTCATCTTCTACTTTCATTTCATTTTTAGATCATTGGGTAGGCGAGTGCCGAAATTCAATATTTATTAACGTTGTGCATTTTTTATATTTTGGAATGGTTAGGGAATCATTTTGCACGAATTGCTTTAATTATCAGTATAAAAGTACTATCATTTATGTCGTAGAATACAATATTTATTTATTGCGCTATCTTGCACAAACATGACAATTTATATTACATTAAAAAGTTTATCTCTCAGAAAAATCAACTTCCATCCATAATTTCGACGAATTTTTCACCATCATTATTACCAGAACCATTATTTTATTAATTTTTTAATTTTTTCACGTCCACCGGAGGTGTGCCATATGTTCCACCAGTTATCTGTAGTTCCCAAATTGCAGATTTATTGTCGAGAGATGTACCTTCAAGTCTATCAATACATTCTAACTACAATTCTAATTAATTCATTCATTTAAGTTAAGTTTGTTTCTGTAACATAAACACACACGAACATTCGCGCAAGCACCCTGCCCTACCTAAACTAAACAACAGGCGCAGGCATACATTTTCGCCACGCCGTAGAAAGAGAGGGGGATACTTCCTTGCCTACGCCGCGCCGCCGGCTGTCTACTCACCATCCGTCTTACGAATTTTCGATCAGGGTCACGTGTCCTGACGCAAGTTTTACATTTTTTACCCGTTACAAAAAAAGTGTACAACGCCGCTAAAGAAGTTTTCACTTCAAAAACTGATAGCTGCTAAATAGTTTATTTTAATATAAGTCTGTATATGAGTTTGTGCTAAATAAATGTATTTTATTTCTTTCTTTCTTCTTTCTTTCAAATCGCCAACCCACATTGAGCAAGCGTGATGATCAACGCTCATGGTTCCTCTGTTTATGAGTAGAGGCCTTATCGCTGCAATAGAACAATAATAGGTTGGTATTATAAAAAGGCAGGTAAAATAAATACTTACAGAATATAAGGATAGTCCACTTGGCGATGGTGTAGGACAGCTGCGTGGGGTACTTCAGTCCCAGCAGGTTGAACAATTGCTTGAACACGCTGAAGGGCGTCTCTGGAGCAGGCTTGGTGGCGTGCAACTGGATCGTTGACTCTTCTTCGTATCTGGAAGAGGAGAAAATCTGGTTTTAGATTCGTCTATTACAGATCGTTTTAGATTCGTCTAGAGCTTTATTTCCGCCGAGTGGACCATTGTGCCCACGCACAATGGTTCACTCGAAGGACTAAGTGCGGAAACTAAACCCTCTATCGTAACGTACCTATATATTTATTTATTTAAACTTTTACTTTCTTTTTTTACTTTTCTTTATTGATAATTCGCAGTCGCGATGACAGGTCTTAAGGGTACCCAAATACCTTGTAAGTATAGTTCACATTTACCTGAGAATAAGCACACTGGTAGCGACGATGGTGTAAGCTAAGAGTGTTCCGATGGACATCATATCAATCAGCTGATTCAGGTTGAACAGCGCCGCCATGATAGCTGCGAAACAAATGAAATTGTTAAATATTATTCATTTATTTGTTATGTCTAATTACGATCCGGCCGTCAGGAGAATGCGTTCTTGACACCTGTCTTGTCAGTTCTATACAAACGAATACGTGTTGTCCGAATTTGATCTTTATTAGCTACTAGCATTGTTGCACTGACAGGTATCAAGAACGAATTCTCTCGTTGGCTGCACCTGTACTTAGGTTTTGCGTCTACCATGCTAAACTGTGTATTTTGAAACGTAAATTAATACTATTATTTTTGCTTACGAGGGCGGGTCAATAAGTCCGTGACTTTTTGAATTTCTGACCTCTTTACTGAAAAAGCAACACTACTCCTGTCAACAGGCATCTGTCAGTTGACTCCTATCAAAATTTGAACTTACTGCGTCAGTTAGTTTGTGTTTGACAGCTATCTTTATCAGACTACCCAGTAATTTGAGGAAAAAATGGAAAAAAGTGAATTTCGTGTGCTTATTAAGCATTATTTTTTGCGAAAAAAAACCATTACCGAGACCAAGGCTAAGCTTGATAAATATTATGGGGACTCTGCACCATCGATTTCAATGGTAAAAAAGTGGTTTACTGAATTTCGTTGTGGCCGTACAAGCACTGAAGATGCCGAACGTCCTGGACGCCCAGTTGAGGTCTCTATACCCGAAACAATCGAAAAAATTCACGATATGGTGTTGGCCGACCGAAGATTGAAAGTGCAAGAGATTGTGGAAGCCGTAGGGATCTCGCATGGCTCAGTCGTTTCAATTTTGAATGATCACTTGGGCATGAGAAAGCTTTCCGCAAGATGGGTGCCGCGTTTGCTCACAGTCGACCACAAACGCAATCGTGTAACAACTTCACAGGAAGGTTTGGCGTTGTTTAATCGCAATATGGAGGAGTTTTTGCGCCGTTTTGTAACCGTGGACGAAACATGGATCCATCACAACACACCAGAGACCAAACAACAGTCAAAACAGTGGGTTTCTAAGGGTGAATCGGCGCCAAAGAAGGCCAAGGTGGGTTTGTCAGCCAATAAAGTTATGGCGACTGTTTTTTGGGATGCACGTGGGATAATCCACATTGACTACCTTCAAAAGGGAAGAACAATCAATGGGGAATATTATGCCAACTTATTGGACCGCTTCAATGACGATTTGAAAAAAAACCGACCTCATTTGGCCAAGAAAAAAGTTCTTTTCCACCAAGACAATGCAAGGGTGCACACATGTGCAGTTGCCATGGCAAAAATCCATGAATTGGGCTATGAATTGCTCCCTCATCCACCCTATTCTCCAGATTTGGCTCCGAGTGACTACTTCTTGTTCCCAAACCTGAAGAAATGGCTTGGTGGAAAAAGATTTGACTCCAATGATGAAGTCATCTCGCAAACAAAGGCCTATTTTGAGGACCTCGACAAATCATATTTTTTGGAAGGGATAAAAAAATTGGAGAAGCGTTGGACAAAGTGTATAGAGCTCAAGGGAGACTACGTTGAAAAATAAAATTATTTATTTATCAAAAAATCTGTGTTTTATTCCAAAAGTCACGGACTTATTGACCCGCCCTCGTATTCAAAATCAGAAATCAAAATCAAAAGTCATTTATCCAAACTAGGCTGAGAATCAGCACTTTTCGAACGTCAAAATTACAAAAGACAGTCCCCCAAAACGCCCGCCCTTCACCACTTCCTAGTGCTTTCGCTGGGAAGAAGAAGTGGCGCAACAAACTCCCCAGCAGCACAGCTCTCTGTTCATCTTGACTGTGTAATCTTCTTGACTCATTATTATGGCAGGTACCTAAAAACACGTTTAGAGTAAAAATATCTAGTAGGTAGGTGACAACGAGTCTTGAAGTGGCTGGTTTTATTGTAATCTTAGATAAGCGTTAAATAAACAGATAATTACTTTTGTGATTATATACAAGAAATTACTAGACAATGAGAATGTGTTTTATTTATTTATTTATTTGCATACAACATGGTATACAAGGGTGTTACATGAGTAGTTGAAGGTAAATATATCTAAATATAAACATCTTATCAACTTATTCTCTTTACTAATATCGCAACATTGTAAGTTTGTATTGTCAAGAAGCTATGTAGGTAAGTAATAATTCGTAAACTCGAAATTCGTAATAGATGAGGCGATCAATATCAACTGGGTCGTTGCCGGCTGACTGCAATCCAGAATTGCACCTTTAGAGTTCGGCTGTAAATCTGCCATCATCATATGCCCAACTTATTACCAACTTTGTTGGGATCGGTTTCAGTCCAACCGGATGCAGCTGAATACCAGTATGTTACATGGAACGACTGCATAATATCTGACCTCCAGAACCAAGTTAATGGTTAACATGATATATACCCCTTGGCAAGACTGGTTGTCAGACTTTCATGCTTCTGACTGCTCGTAACTACTGTCAAAACCAACATACAGCCCGAGACACGGAGGAGTCTCGATAGGTCTGTAATGGATAGTCATCCATACACGGACCGGCACTGGCAAGCGTAGCTTAACCTGATCAATCGTTCCATGCGGCTGTTATTACTTAGCTACCAGTTTACCAAACAAACAAAAATACTAACCAGCTAACAGCCCACTCAGCATAGTCGCGATCACGGGCGTCTGAGTCCTTTTGTTAATGGCCGCCAAAGGCCTGAACAGCACACCATCGCTGCCCATGGCGTACAGCACCCTGGGCAAGGGGAACATGGCGCCGAGGAGACTGGTGCACAGCGCGAAGATGGCGCCGATGGTTACGATCCACTTTATGACCGGCAGGTTGGCTTCCGTGAACACGTGGGGAAACGGCGCGTCAGCGTCCTGGGAGAGGAGACGGAATTTGTTAAATAGGTCATCAGACATAAATATGCATATCCCGAAGCCCCGAAGGGTAGAGGTGAAGAGCTCGCTAGTTGTGTTTATCTCAAATAACTAGTTATAAATCCAGACACCGGGCCACGAGCTGCTACTGAGACATTCCTGGAATAACTCAGTAACATTTGCTGACTTGGGGATTGAATCTAAGACCATGAGCTTGAGAAGTCGTGCATGCCAGCGACTAGATATCTATAAACAATGTTTTCTATCATCAAAGTTTTCGGCGAAACGTGCTGTCTAGGAATAGCGATTTCTATTAGCTTTGCTTTCTGTATGTAGTCGAATCGTACAAGCGTGTTTCTATCTTAGGTTCCACGTTCAACAATGAGCCACTGCCACTCATTCATCTGTGATGTGTTAGCACGAACTGACATTGGTGACAATCAGAACTTCTATTGAAGCAAAAATATCACCAATATATAAGCAACTAACCTGCAAGTAATACGGTAGCATCATAGTCAGTACTGTCGCAATACTGAAGTAGGACACGAAGATGATGACCAAAGACAGCACGATGGACAGTGGGATATCTCTCTTGGGGTTCTTGGCTTCCTCCCCAGTGGTGGCTACGCAGTCGAAGCCCACAAAACCGAAGAAACACTTAGCTGCACCAGCCATGATGCCTGCTATCCCCCAGGGCGCGAACCCACCGGCTCCTGCCTGGCTTTTGTATTCCTCTGGGACGTCTTCGATGGCTATTCTCCAGTTGGCTGGGTTGCCTGGAAAAGAAAACAAAGAAGTAAGACAAAGAGCAAAACAACAACATAAATGTGGGTGAACTATAGGTAGATGTCTGTCGAACACTTTGGGGAAAATAGGTGTGATAGCGTGGCATTGTGTTTGTTGATTTAGAAAGAGTGAAAGGAAAATGAGTTAAAGGTTTTAAGTAAGGAGTTTTTTGGTAACTTATCATCAGGCGAAAGACGTCCACTGCTGGAAATATAATAGGCTTCACCTAAGCACCGCCACTTCGACCGGTGCTTCTCGCATCCAGCGGACTCCTGCGGCCTTCACAAGATCGGTCCACCTTGTGGCAGGCCTTCCAACGCTACGTCTTCCGGTACGCTGTCGCCACTCCAGAACCTAGCTCCTCCGAACTTAGTTAACAATCTGACTACATTGTGTGATCTGTTCCGAGTTCTATTGAGTTCTAGTTATGGATAAAGAAGGTGGCCTACAAACGTTTACTTGCTCAACGACAGCCTCGTAGGATTACTTAGTTAACTAGTATCTATTAGTGAAAGTAACTAACAAGGCACAAGGCGAAAGCCTGTTTGTGTTTCTTATGAACAAGAATACTACTATGTTAGGAATATTGTGTTGGTTGACAATATTCCTGACATAGTGCAGTTGTTGTTTCAGTTAAAAATGATGAGTTGGGAAAACCCTTGAAGTATAAAGCGAGATTAGTGGCGCTTTTAGTCAGAAATCTTGGTTGAATATTTAACGAAACGTTTGCACCTGTCGCAAGGATCGCAAGTTTTAGACCAATATTAGCTTTAGCGAATCAATTTAATTTTCTTGTTCACCATATGAATGTATAAACAGCATTTATGAATGAGAAACTGAACGAGAAGATCTATATGAAAATTCCCAAGGGTATCCGGGCTGGAAGTAATATGGTTGGCAAATTAATTAAGTCATTAAATGGATTGTAACAGTCTGCACGCTGTTGGTTTCAAATGTTGGAGCAAGCTTTCATAAAAAAGGGTTTTCAATACTCATCAGCGGACCGGTGCATTTAAATTTTTAATGCAGATAATGTTTTAAAGAATATTTATGTTTTACTTTATGTTGACGATGTTGTGATTTCAACCGCAGATATAAATAGTATACTATAAATAGTTTTAAAACATACATAATGAACACTAATTTACTTTCGCATAGTGATTGTACTACTTTTAGCCTTGTGTGAAATCACACGTCTCACGTAATATGTATTAGTAAACACACCTTCCAGTTCCAATACATAAATATAAAAGGATAATAAACGTATTATTGAAATCCTTAGAACGGCCTCTCCTTTGGTGTTCCTCCTTTAACCCTAACAATATCCGTATACTACCTATCATTACAAACACGTTCCTATAACTGTATCTCTCTCCAATGCTATCTAATCGACCAGCTCTTGAGTTAGATCCACTGCACCGAAGAAGTTCTTTGAGCTCGGTCTCAGTGGTAGAAGTGTATTGTTGTACAAATAGCTGATCCCTATCATAAATCACTGATAACAACTCATTGATAAATAGGTAAAGTGCTTAAATCGCCGTACTCTGTCTCTTAGTAGATCTAATTACCTAGTAGTCCTTTTTATTTAGACCAATCCTAATGTTTGTAGTGGCATATTTTCTTTATAAAATCACGAAGCCTTCAACATTTCATTCAGGAAAAACCTATATTTCACAATTATTATTACAGAGAAGATTGGAATTAAATAAAATGTCATTGCAATTGAAAGGAACGAATACGGAAGTAGGTACGTACAACCAAATTAAATATTAAAATCATAGTCAAATTAGAATGGCTTAAAATTACCACGAACATTAAATACGTTGCGAAAATAATGTTCTTTATTTTATTATAATTTTTTTTGTCAGTGTTCTGCCCGTTTCCTATTCACCCTATAATATCATTACAATCTATTAATACCTGACACGGACAGAGATCAACATAGAGCATAGAATCGCAGTGTGTCTAGACACGGCAGTTCTAATAAAGTTCATAGCGCCAAAATGCGTTGATGCACAACTTCTGCCACGGACCCACTAAGACAACGGATTAATTGACTTTTCGGACGGTCGAAAACACGTCGACAGTAAAGACAACTCTCAAATAGTTTTTTTATTCAATGTTACGTCCGCAGAGGATACGGAGTTGGAATCGCCCATAACTTCCAGTTTCGATACGTCGTTTTTGTGAAGGGCGGGCGTTTTGGGGGACTGTCTTTTGTAATTTTGACGTTCGAAAAGTGGTGATTCTCAGCCTAGTTTGAATAAATGACTTTTGATTTTTGATTTTGAATTTGACTTTTTGTCGTAGTGCGATGAAAAGGTAACACGCTTGGTTTGTAAGGAAAGTGTTTATAATGCCGCCTCAAACAGTGGCTGCCGAATCGTCTCCATACTCTGTGATGATCCATTTTTCTCAATTGACTCTCATCCGTGGGAGATGTTATATAAATAGCTGATAGTTAGCAGGATCTCCATCTAGACAGGAATTGTTAAATGGGCACACGTGGATGTCCCGTTTACGATGTTCATATTACCGTCGTACGGTCAACAGCACTTTAACTACGAAAACGAACCTTAGTGCTACGGAATAAGGAGCTGTTAATGTCTAATTGTTGTCTTTTACGTGCAATTGACTGAAGCTGCTGCATACAAGGAATGTGTGTGAATCACACGTAAGTAGGTAATGTAGGTAACTTAATATCTACGGACATATTTACGACGGCACGGTTGGCGCAGTGGTTAAGTCATTGACTGCCGCGCTTCGTGTCGGGGGTTCGATGCCCGCACGGAACAAATATTTGTATGACCTACAAGTAGGTGTTCCGGGTCTGGCTGTTTGTGTATGTGAGTTTTAAATGTTTATAAACACACCCACAACACAGGAGAAATTCCTAGTGTGGGGAAAGGTTCATAAAAAAAAAAAATTAGACCCATCAAAAATGATCCAGTCTCGAGAGTCTGGCTCCTGAATTACAGAATCTTCAAAATATTTTCACGTTTTTGTTATGTGGGCATTTATATACATACATAAAGCGCACAACATAATAAACTCAAACCAAAACAATGCACGGAACAATGCAATCATTCAAAGGCCAAAATAATAAAAACAGTTGCTTGCAATGTCTACCAATTGGTCAAGCCAGTGAACGTATACTCGTAGATGTTGAATGGATCATGGAATGAACATTTATGAAAGACGATTCTTATTACCATGCTTGATGATTGGTGAAACAGGCACTTTTTACTGTCTAGGAGTAAATCATTAAGAAAGTTGAAGCTAGTTGCAGGATTGAGAATTAGGTAACGCCACGCCAAGACAAGACGTGGCTCGCAAAGTATACCTATGTGTATATGGCCTTACCTAAGACAAAAAAGGGATTATCTTTTGTTCCACCTTTTTTGAATTTCTAACTCTTTTCTGGCAATGTTAAAGTTCTAATTACAAAAAAATAACGCCAAACACAAGACTAAGTAGTCAATTTTGTATTAACAACTTTACTGTGCTCTGAATAAAGTTTACAATAATGAGCTTGAAGGTTAAAAATTATCCAACTTATTGCAAAACGAGTCTACTCGTTTTGCAACAAGTCAGATAATTTTTAGTTATTATGTTTTGTAAGGTCTTCTACATAGATAAAGAAGATACAATGTACTCACTCTTGACAGCTCCAGCGATGATGACGATGATGACGGTGACCAGGTTCAGTGCTGTGAACACGTTGTTGAGCTTCGTCGACTCCTTCACACCGATGCCCAGGAGCACTGGAGTCATACAAACATGATATAATATGTAGTTAGTAAGAGTTTAAACTATAGATTTTGTTATACAGGAAAGTCTTTCTTCATTATGCATATTATATAGGCCTATAGCAGGTATACTCATGTAAAATAAATAACCTATCCTAGGGACTGCAGAGTGTATTTTTCGCTCTAATGGCCGTGGCCGATAAGATCAAGAATGTTCGCCTGTCAATAATCAATAAATTGATGATGCTCTTCTGTCAATTAAAATTGACACCTTTAAAGGTCACTCGTCATTACTTACAGGTTCGCTCCGACAGCAAGTAACTTGTCACCCAAGTTAGGATTTTAGATAAACTGCATTAAAGTAAATTTTACGATATCAATACAGAATAGTGGACAGCTCGCACGTCGCGCAACCGCGCGCTTCAAGCGAGCAGCCCGCTCCCTTGATGACCTTCAGTCAGATCAAGATTGAAAAGTAGAGTCTAAGTGTAAAAAACCTTTTGCTTATAACAAACAGTAAACTCACCAGTAATAAGCAACACAAGCGCAAACGCAAAGAAATCCGGATAATCTGCCATGAACGGTATATTGATAGGTGCAGCTTCCGTCATAGCCCTGGCCATGGAATTGTTGCACAGGCTATCAATATACAAGGCCATGCCTTTGGCCACGCTCGCCGTACCGATGACGTACTCCAAGATGAGGTTCCAGCCGATGGTGAAGGCTATGAACTCGCCAACACTGACGTAGCTGTAGACGTAAGCGGAGCCAGCTTTGGGCACGCGGGATGCGAATTCAGCGTAGCACAGACCTGGAAGTTGGAAGAGAGCATGCTGTACAGTCTGTACACAGACACAATGTATACTGGTGCTCTGTAAAAAATATCATATTTTGAGAATATCATATTTCGGGAAAATATAATTACGAGAAAAATTATATACGAGACTCAGACTAATTTTCATTCCTTTCGAGAGCTCTCTGATGACTTGCAAAACCAAATTTGGTCTTGAAAACCCGGTCACACCGTGTACAGAAGAGCTGATCAACATCATTATTTGTATTAAGGCTTTGGGCAACTTGCTTTGAAACAATAAATGCCTGTTTTTATCTATTTTTAGCTGCACCAGAACCAAACTACTTTTAGGTCTTGCTTTTATTCTGTTACACCTTGTACTCATGAACCTCGTACGTGAGTTGTTGGTATGAGGTATAATGTTACACGTTTAAATTGATAAATCCTTTAGCTTTTGTATCTTGTATCTACTTGAGTTTTTCATGATCATAAAATATTGTGAATTATCTACGTCCATTGTCTGTCGAGTACTTTACTGTGTATTTAGTACTCGATACTTCTTCTGTATGAATACCTACTTAGAAATTGATGCAAATCATTGGGATTGTGTACAAGATTACTTTATCAAAGGGTTTATTTGCAATCTTTGTTGCTATCACAGCTTATCAATAAGAAACCTCTTTGCCGCACATGATCTTAAGAATACCTGTACCTACACCTAATAAACGTTTATAGCAGCAGTCGACGAGCTTTCTGAAAGGAAATGATTGCTTCCGTCGCTTTATAGACACCTGCAGTGCTATTCTGTAAACATCTCACCGTGAGAACTTTGGTGAAGTGAGCGGGAAGTGAGCTGTCATTAGGGATTAACACTATTGACACTGCTCACTTCATGCTCACTTCACTTATGATTTCACGGTGAGATTTTAACAGAATCGACCGGCAGATATAGGTAGTGTGAATAGCTATAAAGATCCACCTTGGCAGACAGATTGGCGAAGCGAAGCATAGCGATATTATTAAGGCCCATCGTCCACAACGCTACTCAGAAGCAACCAGATACAGGCTCAAATCACCCATGCGTAGCGCGTATAGTATACTCGGTTCCTATAAACAAAAACGAAACATTTTACTTACAAAAGATAGCATTTTTTATGGCCAAACTGAGCATATAAATAGATTCGTAAGCTAATTTCACCTGTGATAGCTACTTCCACGTGGAAGTGTCTATTGTGAAAAGCTATGAGGTCTTTGCTTCATTATTGGTATATTTACAAATCTTAATTTTAATAAGTAACGGCCCGGAAATGATTTATTATGTATCGGCCATTATTGGTAATTCGAGTCTGTAACTGGTTTGAGCACGTGACATTCGTGTTGGACATTCTGGAATGCCACAGCACTAGTACTTCAATGGCGGTCCGTACCTGCACAACGATACCAATAACAAGTTAGTTAGTAGCGCGTTCAGGCGCGGAAGGCAGAGGACAGCTATGCTATTCTGTAAGAACACAGCCTTGCGTGCAGCGCTGTCGCAGCCGTGAAACTTAATTTAGTATTCACTAAGCTGCGTACAGCTACACTAGCGCTCAAGGCTGTGACGGCCGTGAGTTAAACTACCCAACGGCACAGCCACCGGAGGGCAAATTGACAGTTCTTCATACATTTTGGTATTCCTTAAACAAAAACAGCGACGAACTCGCTTACAGCCTCGCCCACAGCCTCGCTTCTAACTGTCAAATCCAAAAGCTCTAAATATTCGTGCGTAGTCTTGACAAAAATAGTAAACTGTACCTAAATTAGATTTAAATATTTTGATTCTTTTAATACTTATTTGAAAAAATAGCTGCTCGGATGATTATAAAGCTACATTTATTAGAAGAAGCTAAGAAAAGTGATGATTTGAAGAAAGCTCGACAGGCGAAACAAATAAGAAAGTTTAAAACAATATCCCGTGACTATTCATATTTACAGGCTTTCTGAGGATTTAATTATTATATTAAAAAATGACTTAACTCCATATATGCGTACGCCAGTTCGTTCCAGTGGTTTAACTAAGAGGCTGAAGGTTTGTTTACAGCTAGGTTTCTTGAAATATGATGGGTACCTTACCAAACACCAACAAAAGTGCATTGAATTCCTGTTGTCTCAGATATTATGCACACTATCATTTTTGGCTAGTGGAAGTTACCAAATAATCATTGGCAAGAATGTAGACACACATATCTCAGACTTCTGCCTCTAGAGTAATCCACGAAGTTGTTGAAGCTCTGAATAATAAGAATATTCATTAGGAAGTATATTAGATTTCCGCAAAACCATAATGATCGACAAGTGGTCAAGTCAACTGGGCCAGTGGGAAAAATTGTGATAGTTTGAGTGTGTTTCACACAACATTTGTACTCGAGCTAGGCTACCAGCTCCTATATTCGACCAATGTGACTTAGATGAAGATTCTACGTTACTTGGAATCCTGACACGTCAGGCTCCAACACATGATGACCTAGTGAGTGGGCAGATAAGTAGGCGAGATTTAGTCTAAAATGATAATTTGCTTTCCTTTCTTTCCAGATGTGGAAAACATGTTTAGATAGAATATACTCACCATTATTGATTAGATACACTAAATAGGTATTTAAATTTTTAATGGAATTATAATTTGTGAATGTTTCCAGTTTTAGCTTTAGATAAACAATTACAATTAGATATGTTATATTTTTAAGGTGTGTGTTTAAAGTGTAGTGTTTAATGTGTACATGATTGGTATAATATCAAAAATTATTATTAGCCTTTATGTCCATATTTATACCTTTGTCTCGATTTTTACTATTTTTTAAATGTGTATGGGGCATGAGAAATTAAATAGATATCTGCAGAATAATGTTTTCCTTTTTTATTTACCATTAAAAACAATCAATCAATTTATACAAATTAGGCTCAGAATCAGCACTTTTCAAATGTCAAAATTACATAAAACAGTCCCCCAAAACGCCCACCCTTCACCACTACTTAGTACTTTAGGTGGGAAGAAGTGGCGCAACAAACCCCAGCAGCACAGCTGTCTGTTCAGTTAGAAAAACTTGATTCTATACCATTAGTAGGTATGCAAAGTAATTAACATTATGAGAAACAGAACATCAAATTAAATTATTTACTATATGTCAGATAGCAAATGCCAATATACCAACAAATACAATGAACTCTACTCAAATAAAAAAATGTAAATTAAATTAAATAAGCCTGCAGGCATAAAAAAACAGTTCACAAAAACAGTTCTTACACTTACATTTCTTAACATCTATCATAAACTTAATATCTAAACATATTTTATTAAACTTCTATAGTAAATCCATGTTTCGGGGATTCAACTCCCTTGTCTGATGGATGCACATGAATCCTGCAGGGCCTGGGTCTGCCTTGACCACGACTCACTTATTTCCTTAAAACTGGTTGTCAATAAGGAGTCTTTCATTTTGCAAATGCCTCTTCACATTCAGTCAGGCTCGCCCTTTGTGATTGCCTTTGAGAAGGTACTGAGCGTTGAATCAGACGGCGGCATGAAGTTCGACGCCTACGAGGTGCTATAAACATAAAAAAAATTGCAAGAAATTACTAAACTGAGGTAAAACAAATACAAAGGCAATTATGTAAGTATAACAGCATCACATCACTCTCTCTCTGAAGGAATAGATATTACAATGTAGTATACATATAAGTAATTTAATTAAATTTTATTAATATCTCGTGGATCATAGAATATTATTGCGACACGTTAGTATTATTATCCATGTAATGCAGCAGTGAAAATATCATAAGTAATACTCACATTTCAGTAGGTACGTATATCCTCTTAGTAACAGAACTACCTCTGTTTAAAGCACACTCGATACAAATAATCAGATAAATATCGTATGCACCCAACCAAAGTTTAAAAACTAGAAACTCAAGTGGTTTTGTTTGTTAGCGTGGCATTGGTTATGTTGTGTGTGTGTTGACTTTTTATTCATCGTCGCGTTGCTCGAAAAGAGCAAAGGAATCGTCATTCAGCCTTAAAATGTAATAAGAAATATGCAATAAACCCTTTTAATTATTATATTGGTTATAGTTTTACTGTATTCCTTAAAATACTTAAAGATAGACCATTAATATATGTTTTAAACCCATAAAACTCTCAGTCGAGATTGATCGATTATAATTTATAGAATTTGTTTCAAGCCCTACGTTCGTCTATGAAACAGCGACGGGAGGTTACAGCCTTGGGTTCGACGACGACCACAACCACGTTAGTGAATACGGTTTGAATCAGCGCTACACGCTCGGTCGATCTCAAGGCTGTCTCGTCGACGAGCTCGTCGCAGCTTACAGCCATGAAATTGTCTTTTAGAGAATAGCACTGCAGGGCTTTTTGGCGCACCCTGGGAGACTCCTATTTCCAGCAGTGGACTGCGACAGGCTTAGTCGATTAGTAAAGCGGTAGTAAGTTGCATCGTTTAGAAGCCGCCATTGAAATACCTACTAGTGCTGTGATATTCAGGTTACTCGTGGATGATTTGAGTTTGTAACACGTTAATTTTGAGTAGCGTCGTGGACGATGAGCCTTAGAGTCAAACTGAGTTAAACACAGCTCTGGTTGGAGTTCATGGACAATTTAACATGAAATTATGCTAGAGCACAGTTTGGAACTTTTTGACGCTAGTGACAATGTTGTGTACCTACATGTAGGCAAGTTTGTAGATGACACTATTCAGATTACCATAGACACGCCAAGAATTTTTTTTAAACACTAATTGCAGCTACAAGATGTAAAATATAAAGATAAATATAATATATAAATATACAAGCCAACCTAAGATACCATTCCTAATCCTAATACACAAAATCGTTCTTAAATGACTTGCAAATTGCAAACACTTGAAACAAAAAGCAAGCCATGAGGAAGCAAATGATTTCCTCCAAATATACGTCACATAATATTCGACCATGTTCACGTGTGTTTAGCCAATGAGTGGTGACAATGGACAACCTTGTGAAGGGACCGTTCCCAGGCCGTTCACTCTTGCGCATGTCAAATTACGAGTTTATAATGATTTTAATAGGAGTTGAGAAATACGCATTCATGGGTTCTTTATTATATTCGTAAGTGAATTTGGTGAATTTAATTTGATATTAAACGCAATTTTACTATATCTCCCTACTCTGCAGATGGCTATAAGAGTAGAGGAAGACCAAAGAGAGATCTTCAAGATCTTTCTGGACTGTGTGAATAATGATATGGATAGAAAGGGTAACCCCCTTTTGTCTCCCTGCCGAGATGGCGACAAACAGAGAAGTATGGAAGAAGAAGAAGAAGACATGTTACGAAGACCCCAAATAAATTGGGATAAGGGTAAGAGAATGATGAATAGATGCAATTCACGACTGTAACAGTGTGACAGATGTGAAAAGGGATAAAACGGTTAATGAGATTTGCCCAGCGCGGTACTTAAGCAATTTTACTAGACCACTGCTTAACATAGAATCCGAACGGATTCTATGTCCACAATATCCACTAACGAATGTTAGTGGATATTGTGTAACTTTGATAGGAACCACAGTACTTTAAAGACATTTGCATTTTCTGTCTTCTTACCAATCAAAATTGAGTCGCTACGAGTAAATATGACTACGAACTTTACGCCTTTTTCATAAAATAAATAAATTCTAGCGGAACTTCACTGGGGACCACATATATCAAGCCTAGCAGGAAGGCTCAGTTCGGCTGCCTACGCCGTCAGGAGACTAAGATAATACACTGACGTTGATACAGCTCGTTTAGTATATTTTAGTTATTTTCACAGCGTGATGTCCTACGGTATTCTGCTGTGGGGCAAAGACGCTGATATACAAAATATATTGCTCCTTCAAACCCGAGCCGTTCGAGAAATTTACCAGCTACATAGGTGCCAGAGTTTCTATAAGAGATTTTTTAAATATATTGGTAGTCTCACGGTTGCATCACATCACATCTTTGCCAAAAACTTTTATATTAGGCAAAATATACAAACGTACACTAAAATAGTGATATTCACAATTTCAATTGAAATAAGGACAAACTACGTTCTCCCTTTCACCGGCTTCATAAGGTTTATAATTCATTCGTTGGGCTTGATATAACGTTTTACGAGAAGCTCGTCTTCTATGCTAGATTTGCTTTTTAATGCATTTAAAGCTCAAGTAAAATCCAACCTTTGTTCAAAGGCATACTATTCCATCAAAATCAAAATCAAAAGTCATTTATTCAAATTAGGCTGAGAATCAGCACTTTTCGATCGTCAAAATTACAAAAGACAGTCCCCCAAAACGCCCGCCCGCCCTTCACCACTTCCTAGTGGTTTCGCGTTTTGGGGGACTGTCTTTTGTAATTTTGACGTTCGAAAAGTGCTGATTCTCAGCCTAGTTTGAATAAATAACTTTGATTTTGATTTGATTTTGAGTGAAAGCTTCCTTCCGAGCATCAAGTCTCGTGAACCTTTTAATAAATCCTCAATTCACTGGCAATCCGGCCCAGCTTTGCATTAGCCATTTGTATAATACGAATAAACCTTCTTCAAGAATTTATCTCAATGCTGGTAAAGAGTTTATATCTCCTCCATGTAAAACTTACCAGCAAAAGCAGACGCAATAGCAGCAACCAAAAAGCTGATACAGACGGCAGGACCGGCGACGGTCTTAGCGACCGCTCCCGCCAGCACGTAGACCCCCAGGCCGAGGGTGCTACCGACGCCCAGGGCTGTCAGGTCTAGGAGACCGAGACATCTGTCCAGCTGTGTGGACGTGTCGCCGTCTTCCAGCTGTTTGCAGCGACGTAAAGCGTTGAATATCCGACCGCAGCCCATCTAAAAAGAAGAAAATAAATGGTTTGAGATGCTTTATTCCATAGATATAAGAAAGAAGTTTTTTATATTCCTATGCTTTATTCCCATTAGATTCTATTCATTCACTAACATGGAAATGGTCATCGGTCCAGTCTTTTCCTCTATTGGGAGCTTCTTGTCTAACCTTCTAGTTTCCACAACCCAGTTACGGGGCAATACGATTGTCAGACTTTCGGGCTTCTGACTACCGAGATTAATTTCAAATCATTATGTCCAATATCCCTAATGACGTTTCTAAGTTGTATTGATTACTTAACTAAGTAGGTATTAAAACTTATTAATTGTATGACTCAAATAATGAAATCCAAAAGGAACTGCAAATTTTAATGAAACCTAAACGAATTTACTTCGCACAGTTTCGAATACATACACACATAAACTCACACCTTCCCATTGGAGTCCTTACTCCTTTTGCCTCGTTTACGTTCATACATTTGGTCATGCGCGCACGCCGGTGGCGAGTAACAAATATTCGCCTTTTAATAACCATGATTCATTAGTCTAATGGAAAACTTACATAGTGAAAATACTACAGAAAATGCACGACTTTAATTAATTGAAACTAATTACTCCTACATATATACGAGTAGTATCTACACATAATTGGAGATTTATTTGCAATTACTTATGTGAAGCACAAATATTCCATATTTATCGAGAAGTAAGAGGAAAAACTGAGAAATGCAGCATGTTTATCTTTTATTCATCAGCTAGATCGAAGCAAGTGCTTATTGTAATAAAACTCCTAAGCTAACCTACTATATTTTTCTAGGAAAAAATCATAAAATCATAATTCATGGGCGCCGGCAAGTTTATTTTCAGGGGGTGCATCTTCAGCTGAATGAAGCAGGCTTGATCATTTTTGCACTTCACTTATGATATAGTGGATATGTTAGATTATCGTTTGTCCATACAAGGAGTCACTTTGTCGACATAACTCGATTAGATTTTCGGAAATAGGAGTTCGGTACTTTGTTGAGTAATGCACAAAAGGTTTAGAATCGAGAGGTTACAGAATACAATCGAATATTTTAGGATCTCGCCTCAAATACGTTGAGTTCTCTATTATTCTATTAGCGTATTCGGATATTTTTAGTTCTGAATGTTTTTACACTTAATTTTTATCTTGAAGCTAGAGACGTGCAAGTACACCCTCATGCACCCCGCTCATGGCGCCCACACTATTATTGCATATAAAGTACCAGTTTCATCTCAACCGTAAATTGTTTCGTCACGACTAACGTTGTTCTTGCGAATATAAATATATATTTGGTACTTGGTAGCACAGCCTCGCAGAGGTTATTTGTCAAAGAAAAATCGAAAAGGTGTAAAATATGTCATTCTATTGTTTGCAGTCATGCCTGAGTAGTTTAAAATGTAAGACTAATTAACCACAAATGTTATGGTAAGTAATTTGCTTCTTGTAATTAACACTTCTCATCTATGTTTAAAATACAGCAAAAAATTGCGATGTTTCTCATTGTGATGGATGAGCCAGAGTGGAAAATATCCATAAGCTGTTACCAACCAATATTAATTTCGATGTAAACATGAATTTGCTGAAAGTTAAATTACTGCGCTGTTCAGACAGAGAGCAGTGTGGCCCAGTGCTAACGGCCGCGACTTACGAGTTGTGCGTCGTAGGTTCGAACCCCGACAAACGTTTAACTTTGTGTGAATTATACCGTCACCACTACTCAAAACGGCGAAGGAACACATCGTGAGGAAACCGGCATGTCCTAGAACCAAAACAAAAATCCTAGAAACAAAAATGCGATTATGCTGTTCAGACGAAATAAATCAATACAATCCATATACTTATTATAAATGTGAAGGTACTCTGTCTTTTTGTCTGTTATCTTTTCACGCCAAAATCACTGAATTGATTGCTATGAAATTCAACGGACAGGTAGCCTGGGACCTGGAGAAGAGCATATGCCACTTTTCGTTCTAGGTATTTGAATAATAAATGATAATATACAGACGTACGAAGTCGCGGACTCACGGGCAACAGCTCTTAATCTATAAATGCATTAGTATATAAGTACTAACATAGGTTATAAGATATATTGTTACAAACATCTTTTAAGTATTTTTGTTTTTGTCAGTGTGGACCTTTTGTTGTCTGTTAAATAAATAAATAATTATTATTTGTTCTTTGACATATCTCGAGACCCCTGGGTCCCGAACCTTTGGAAGGCGTACCAGGGGCCGAAGCCAACTCGCAGAGGCCCCTTAGCACTAATCGACGATTATCCCTGTATGCACGATTATTATTAGAAATGTTCTGTGTTACGTGCGAGTTTGCACGGACTTCGATTTCGTCACTATTTATAATTGGCAAATTGACCTCTCCTCCCAAACATGGGCTTATTGGCAGGGACAATAAATGGATAAAAGTACTTCGTCTTCTTCGTGTGGCTCGCACGACAGTTATTTAATTTTTTTTTTCCCAGAACTTCGCCGCTTCCACGACGTTATCGGTGGCAGCGCAGAGCTCACTTTGACATTTTCAATCTTTTGGGACAAAAAGGGCAGGGTAAGAGGTGGAGCATAGTTTGTAACACAGCTCCACATCCACACCCTGCTGCCGTTCCGTCGAGGTAGCCCCACTTTATTGGGTTCGCAGACGGTTCAGTGACTTCCAAATGGACCACGGAAGGTTACACCGGTAGGTACAGATATATGTACTGTACATATAATTTAAAGCAACCATAATCTTTAGTTTACAGCTGCCAAAGAAACCTGCAGTCTTCAGCTGTGTAGGTACCGTATAAGGTGCACGAATTTTAGTTTTACATCCGGTCATTGCTTCGTCCAGTCCATACGTCATTTGGTCATTAACACGCCCAATCTTTCATTCGATTCACTCGTGTATTGTTTTTGTTTTTATCTCGCGTAGCATTAACAATGAATTAGTAATAAGTGGATAATGTTGCTAGTAGTATGTTGAGTATTTTGTTTAATTATTAAGATAGTATGTATAACATTTAATTGTACTCCTGTTTTTTATCCAGAAACAAAAAGTTGAGAGTACTAACACACCTGACTTTTTGAAGGGCATCACCAATGTTCAGTGTATGTCCTTCCTGAGCATAACGATGGATTTATTTATTTATTCAAACTTCTCGCACAAAAGGTACAAAGGCGGACTTAATGCCTTAGGCATTCTCTACCAGTCAACCAAGGGTGGTGAAGAGATTAGATGGCAGGTGCTTCGGTTGACACGACGACGATAAAAATTAAAAAAAAAATAAAACACTAGACAAATACATAAATAGGTTTTAAACACATACATACGATTTACTATAATAAATATTTATAATATAATATGGATTCGACCACTAATTAAATTAATCGTTTCAAATCCGTATATCCGCCTAAACCGTTCCAAGTCATTGCTCCAATATAAACACGTATACAATACTAATCCTAATGCATTAGCCACACGAGTGATGTCATGACATTGTGCGGCTCGCCCTTGACCGTGCATTTTAGCACGCTTTTGTCATAATAGAAAACATTCGATATCGTGTCGAACGTGGTATTTAGAGTAACACAGCGTTTACAATATCATACAAGTTGTCAGCAAAACTATATGGCCTTAATAAAAAAAAAAAAAAACAAGATAGAGTTTAGAACCTGGTTTAAATCATCAAATCATTTTGGAACGTCTAACATCATTTTGGCAACGTTAAAAGTTCAAAATACAGAAACTGACCGGCTGAATTTACTATACACTGTAAGTACAAAAAAAGAAACAAAACAAGAGCTACCAAGTACTACAAACAGTTGTCATAAGTTCTTAATTAAGAACTTTATATCCGTCGGTATAAGGTTTGAAGTAAAAAACCAGGCTGAAAGGTTTAAGTTTGGACAAAAGTTAGAATTATTTTTGTGACATTCGTAATATCAGCCCGTATTTATCATCACTGATGGAAATCATGGGCCTCCTAATGACCGCTAAGTATATCAGTTGGATGTCAATTTGCCCTAATCGCAGGTTTGCAGTTTGTTGATATTATTATGCAGGAAGTCGTTATGAAGCCTAATTATTAATGCCATTATAAATTGCTAACTCAGCTGCCCCACTTTTTATCTACATGAACCATCAAGACTCACATTAAGGATTCGTTAAATCTCATCAAAGCTAACAATAAACAGTTAACAAACAGCTTTTTGATACAAAACAGTTGGTTTGGTTGAAAGAATTGCGCTCAGAGAATAATGTAATATATTTGACAGAAACATTTTGGTAAAACCATCTCGTTTGACAAACAACAATTTCGCTAAGCAACCAAGTCCTAACAAAGCAGAATTTGATTGAAAAGCAGCGTATCAGATCAATGCCACGGGCCATGACGCTGCAATGAAGCAGCCACAGTAACGAGCTGAACAGTAATTAAGTAATCACGGTCCACAGAGCGTGATGGATCACGCAGATGACAGGGAGGTATGGAGTGACGGATTCGTGCTGTGACAATGCTCTTTATTGAATTATATTGTGACTGTCTCACACGTTTTCGATGTCAGTGTAATAATGGTCATAATTATTATGTATGCTCTTTATCATTATCTGCCTCCTTTTCCCAGCTACGCTGGGTTGCCTTCCAGTCTAACCGGATGTAGCTAAATACCAGTATTTTACATGTAACCTCCACAACCCATTAACTGTGTAACATGGATAGGGATACCCCTTGGCAAGACTGGTTGTCAGGTTGGTTGTGTGGTTGTACACGTAGTTAGTTAGGCATGAGGCTATTCAACTTTTTCACGTGATTATGATGGGTGTTACTGTGGAGATTTTGAGTTCCTTCTTCTTCTTAATAATAATTAGCATTTCTGTTAACCTTTTCAGTGATAATGATGTATTAGGCGCGTAAGTCAGTAGTGCTGTAGGTGGGGTCTGAACTGTCGGGGGGCGAGTTCGCTTGTCTGCCCGATACCTTAGCTGTTGGAGCAAAATAGCAGCCAATAGGGTGCAACAGCTTCTTACTGCTTATATGTAATGGATTAAACATTTATTGACCCTCTCAGCTCATCCACATAGCAGCAGCAAAAACGTGTGAAACCAACAAAGGAAGGTATTTCCGACTTGAATCTTGCCTATTTATTCACACATGTGCGTAACTTACAGATTACTGATCCATTGTTCTCACATTTTAGATGATGTCAGTGTGTTATCATCTCACGGAAGATTGATGTGTGGGAAATACGTGTCATGGTATGGTATGGCATGGATGGTATGATCAACACGCGTCCTGACCAAAAGTGATCGTCGCGCAAATACACGACCATCGCGTTGATGTCTTTTTTGATCGATGCACCAGAACGCGTGGTCACACCGACAGAGGGCGTCTCGCAGTTTTCCTGAAAAACAAGTGACATATGAACGCGAGGATCGCATATTCGCGCGACGATTGCTTTTGGTTTGGACGCGGCATTACGGTCTTTGAACAAAAAAATATTTGACCTGATGGTCAAACGATGATTCGTTTGAACTTGTCATACCAGAATGAAAGGCCATGTATCATGTATGACGAATGATATAATTTGACGTGATGGTGAGTTTAGTACAAGGCCATATGAGGCCCAAATAATGAATAAGTACTAAGGATTAATAAACGAGTTGACTTTTGAAAATTACCTGCGTTTGAAGGTGGTGTAATAAAAGAAATCGACATGTCTTAGAATTAAAAAATCGAAGACATTCAACCAGTACTGGGCCCGCGTGGTGGATTACGGCCCACTCCCTCTCACAGAGAGGAGGCCTGTGTCCCAGCAGTGGGGACATTATAGGCCGATAATGCAATAAAAGAGCCTTGATAGAGAACAGAGAACAATTTAGAAAGTTACAGCATTAATGCCGAAACTAAAAAAATAAAAATCGAATTCCGAAGAAAGTTAATCGTAGTTCAAATCTAGTATTTTAGTTGTCAAAATATTACTTATTATTATTTTGTGAGGTTTTATTCTAGAAAAAAAAAAAGAGAATTGATATTCTAACTAAGTTTCTGTCTTGCAATTTTATTTTAAAACCCCACAAAATAGTAATGTTTTGACATCTATAAAATACTAGCTTTGAAATTATTTAAAATGATCAATAGAATTAGCATAAAAATACATATTATTAAAATCTCGATTAGTATTGTAAAAGTTTGCTTGGATTGACCTAGCATCAGTGGGATGACACTGACAGCTCACTCCACGCAAGTTTTCATGGTGAGATTTTTACAGAATAGACATGCTGGTTATTGTATTAATGTATGGACTACTAATCGTTTTAGTCGACACGTGTCGTAAATGCATGATAACATTAATATCCGACGCGTATTATGTAAACCTCATTATTCATCTATTTTCTTACCTACTCTACTTGTTTTCCGTTCGGGAAATGATTGTAGTAGTATTTATTTAAAAAGAGTGTCCGTGGCCTTCCTTGCCCAATATCCTCCATAGGTACCTTAGTAGGTATTTTAACTTTTTTTTTTATTTTTTTTTATTTTTTATTTTACCTTTCAACGCTTTGGAACGGGCAACTAGCTTCATCTTTCTGACTGACCGACCCCTGGAGAATACAAAAGTGCCTCTAATTGGTTTATTTGAAATAAATGCTTTGAGTTTGAGTTTTGAGTTTGAATGATGAATTATCACTACCATTATCATTTCAGTGTATTTCTACTATTTACTACTAGATACTATTATATCGTGTTGTCTCGAGAAAAAGTACCAAGAATAATGAGTGACATCATCATACACACTTTTATCGTGCCATATAAACCAAAAGTAGTTTCCGACTTCGTCTGCCTGAAATAATTTTACAAAGAACTTATTTTGAGAAAGAACAAAATTTATTTTGGTGACAGTGGTATCGCAAAATAAACACTGATTTGCTTTTATCTAAAGTACTCAGTAGGGTACTCGTAATTGCGTAAGACACATAAAATGACAATTGATCGCAATTCCTATCATTTTGACAGCTTGGCCACGTTCATTGCGTTATTTGAGTTATTGAGCAGACGAATATTATTATAATAATAATAAATTAAATAAAACTCGAATACATGTAAAAAAAAAAAAAATTAAAAAAAAAAAAACTTGGAATATAACGTTTTGTATTTATCCCTATTATTATTTTCTCCAGTATCATAATAATTTATATCTTAGTAAAATAATATAAACAAAACCAATATTGTCTTCTGACAAAGCTAAAGTTAAAGCATTGCTTATCATCTAGTCTAGGTAGACAATCAACGTGAAATTAAAGCAATTAGACTGGATCTTGGGATCATTTAACTGTATGTTTAAGTTAAGCAATGCAATTAATTATTTCCACGTATCACGAAGAACTTCGATTTATGTAGGTAAGTGATTTTTGTATGAAAAAAAAAATCCTTCGTAATACTCGAAAAATTTAGATATCTAAATACATAGTCCAAGTCACCATAAGTGTTTATAGACACGAGCGGCACGTTGCCAACGGCAGAGGCAACGGCAGCCGTCGACGCGTCGGCAGCGGCCGCTGACGCGTCGA
Source organism: Eremobia ochroleuca (assembly GCA_949629135.1). NCBI lineage: Eukaryota > Metazoa > Arthropoda > Insecta > Lepidoptera > Noctuidae > Eremobia > Eremobia ochroleuca. The sequence continues at coordinate 19,419,512 of OX451399.1, forward strand.
CTGCAACGTGCCGGTCGCTCGTGTAAATGAGTACGTGCTCAAATACACGAGCAGCACGTTGCCAACGGCAGAGGCAACGGCAGCAGTCGACGCGTCGGCAGCGGCCGCCGACGCGTCGACTGCAACGTGCCGGTCGCTCGTGTAAATGAGTACGTGCTCAAATACACGAGCAGCACGTTGCCAACGGCAGAGGCAACGGCAGCAGTCGACGCGTCGGCAGCGGCCGCCGACGCGTCGACTGCAACGTGCCGGTCGCTCGTGTAAGTGAGTACGTGCTCAAATACATGAGCAGCACGTTGCCGCCGACGAGTGCCTTCGGTTGCAGTTTCCTCTTCCGTTGGTAACGTGCTGCTCGTGTATATAGGTTGTAATTTGTGGAAGATATTGGCACTACTGGAATGAAACGCTGGAGTATTAGAATATAATTGTATTCTCATACAGAGACGTACATTTTTGCCAGAGGGAAGTGACAGATTTATTTGTTTTCTTTACAAAATACACATTTGTCTATTAAGAAAACCTACTTGTATTGAAATAACTATAATTATATAATTTATATTTCTTACATATAATTTTATTTATTTTCTTAACAAAATACACTTTGTCTATTAAGAAGCGAACTTACTTTTATTGAAATAACAACAGATGAGCACTAAGACGTCAAAATGTGATCAATTGACTTGATTGCTAGACATTACACAAGATGACAAGCAAAAGGATAAGATGATACAAAACTTAATAATTATTAACAATTTGTAGTTCTTTCTTACACTCGCAAATACGCGTAACAATGTACGAACACAGAGGGAAAAACATATCAGTCAAATATACCTCGAGATTTTCCTTGGGGTAAGAACACAAAAACAACTAAAAAAAACAACTATTTATATAGTTAGTTCGTTTTTTTTAAATGTAGTACCTAGTGTGAATTGTCTGTAAATAAATTTGAGTTAAATTGTCCTATAATCTAATTATAAATTGTCAATATTATAAAATGTTAGTAAAAACAACTTTATAAACAGAATTAACTCACCATTTTAGAATATTTATTATAACCACAACTAGACAGTAAATCAAAGTTTTAATTTATTAAAAATTAAGCTGAATTGAAAGCAGCCAGTCACTCGACACCAAATAATGACGATGTAAAATGAGTGATTACAGCGATGTTTCGTCCGTATCTCTGTTATCACTAACCAATGGTAATCCGTATGCAAATTGAAGAAAACCTATGTCTTAGCTGACGATTTGTGCGTTTGTCTGTGATTTGAAACAGTAGTTAATGAAGGTGAGACATAGAAGCAGCATTGGGGCAATACCGGGAGTAACAAAAAAAAATCTGCTGTTTCATAGAAAAGTGCAATACCTACGCGGTCAAAATGTATGGAACAGCATTTTTTTTTTCGATAACTTGCGAAACATTTCTACGCTAGGGGTCTATATAGGAAATCTTAAGTAGGTTCTTTATATCTGTGCAAGGGTAAATCTTAACATGAAGCTCGAAAAAAAACCGCATAGTTGAAGACTATACGAACCTAAGATGTAGAAAAAAAATCAAAAAGAACATAATCAAGACACTATCAATGGGTCTGCACAGCGAAAGCTAAAGAATCATTATTAGAGAAACTGAAAATTGTTTAGTAAACAGAACATTCTTTTTCACAATTTAAGCAAGTATCCAGAGAAACAATCTTCACCATGTCGTAAATTAAAACTGCTTCGTCACTTCAATTATTTGCAATGAAGGACATTACAAAACGATATAAAAAACTGGATCGCGTGACGATTCTATTCAGACTTAAACTAACTAGATCAACAACAAAAAGACAATAATAATATTTTACTGCCCGTGTAACCTTTGCCCGATCTACTTTAAATACACTTGAGAGCAATGAATTAGGGTCACACAAAGATACCTGAAAGTCTAGGAAACTAAAAATGCTAGCTTAATGAAATAAATTGTATTTAATAGACAATCAAAATGTTCCTGAAATGAATCCTTTTCAGTTACTGTAAAGTTATTCTATCAAAAATGACAAAATAAAAAAAATAGACTTTTGTAAATGGAACCACTAAAGTGGTAGAAAATAAAGTTGCTTTTCTATTTTTGTTATAAGATGATATTGGTTATTTTTTTGGTTTATGTATTTTTTTATGAATATAATACAAAGTGACACATACATTTCATTGCTTTCATTTATGGAACATTTGATTGTCTATTAAGTATAATTTATTTCATAGCATTCTTCGTTTCTGAGACTTTCAGGTATCTTTATGTGACCCTAATTTATTGCTCTCGAGTGTCTATTAAAGAAAGTAATAAGTTAATTTAACTAAAATGATTGAATGAGACATGTCCAAATATAGAAGCGGTAATTGTAAGGTTATAGACGCTCTCAGGCTCGGTGGAGCGACGGCGACGGTAGTAGTGGTTGATGATCGATTTAAAAAACGTGCAATTGGAGAGGCCTGTGTCCAGCAGTGGACTGCCTACAGACAGGTGATGATGATTAAATACAGAACGAAACAGGAAAAGAGATATAGAGACTGAACATAATAAATACAATCTAATTTGTGCAACATTCTCAGAACGGTCACAGGTTGCGTAAGATGACCAAGTTTAACATAAATAACATTCGCAATGTGAATGTCTCGAGAATGTTCTAAGGGTATTGACATACAAAATATTTGTCGTTGATTTCTCAAGAGCTCATAAAGGAAATCCGACATGGAAGCAGGATCCACCTGAGTTATTGCGCGTACATTATGCAACTGCGGTCAAATTTCAGGACCCGGTTTCAGTGTTTCATAACATACGAGAGTAAAAAGACGGCTAAGACCCTATGTCAACAATATCGTCAAAATGATTTTATTTGGAAAAGAACATTTTAAAGATAGTAAGACGGCATGAGCTCCACAAGTAAATGAAGAAAGTTGTGACGATATGAGCAAAGATATGAACAATTCATGGAAATATATCGAAGCAAATGGAGAGATAAACAGTAAACGAGTAACCGAATTTATAACGGAAGATATCTTCATCAAACCTCCAAAAAGTTAGCAAGAAAATCCAGCCTCACCTCCTAGTTTAACAGCATCATAAAAATGCACATGCCTGCAAACAATGATGGCGATGACAATTTATAACAAAGAACTGTTTTATCATTGTGTGCAGAGGATTTGGAGGATTCAAGAAAACCGTTCATCATTGAATGATAAGACCATTGACCTTACTTCACTGGTTCAGTAGTTTTTGACAAGAGTGATTAATGCAGGGTGTCTGTTACTGTGCAGTGATGTGATAGTGGAAACTGGGATTGGGACCGTCACCAAATGAACCATGCTTAGATTTGGACTTGGTCTGTATGACAAACCATTGAATTACTTTATTTTCTTTCCAAGTTTGCACTTTGCACAAGGCTCCTTACATTGATATTGATAAAGGATTAACAAAGACTACCATAAATGGTTTAGCTGCATCTGTGTTAAGGATATCAGGTTTAAATGTTATTCCCCAAACAGGTAAATAAAAATAATATTTTGACCTTACAGCGCTCGCGAGCAACGGTTGTCGACCCACGCAAAAAAATATATTTTTATGTAATGCTAATGGCAAACATAAAGGGGCATCGTCGTAAATTTTGAGAGAAATCATGATTTTATTAACTTTCCAGCAATTTTATCTATATCTCAAGTTGCTAAAAATATATCTGCAACATTATATCAAGTTTTTTCTTTGGATCCATAAGATTTTATAATGTGTCAATTCATAAATCCAGATAAAAATTCTAAAAGTTGTCCATTTTTTATGGTCCTGTTATGTGGACGTTTCCTGTTATCTATAATATTAAGCAAGGCACACCAACGACATATTTATTTACAAGGATAGTTAACAATAGCAAATCTGCAATTACTGTGTAAGTGTAAATACATCACCCAAAGCTATAAACAAAAAAACCTTTTAACCAGTTAAACGCTAATTATTCCCGTGTTTTAATTAAAGAAAACGAGTACGGAGAAAACTTCGATAAATTGCAGTATACGCTTATTTTTAAATACCAATTATTATTTTTTATAGAGACCACCATAATATTTTAATGTACTCTTAAACAGTTTCGTATTGATTGTGATGATAGCTGGACTTTTTAACCATCAACATTTATAACAATATGAGACTGATTTACATGCACTTAGCATTCTCGTCACTCTAAAAGGGAAACCGTTCGTGATGATATTTTTCTCAAAATTCTGATAAAATCAGTAAAAACACATGCCATGCATCACCTAACTCATGTGGTTTCCATAATAATTGCCAAATATATCTTTGAAATTCACTGGTTACAAGTGAAAGTTACGGCCAGAATGGTCGCGAATTACTAAGTAACTATGTTTTATAACTAACATGTTGTTACGTAATGTTAGTGGTTACAAATCAAATCGGAAATATATCATTAGGTACTTGTTGGTAGTTGTTAGTAGGTTATTTCCGCCTGAAATAAATAGAAGTAACCCATTTTTTACGGGTGTGTAATGTATGATATATGAATAAAATAAAATTAGAGCATTTGTTATTATCATATATGTAATGTATGATAATAACAAATGCTCTAATTTTACTTGAAATAACGTTCATATAATATAATTTTCATATGCTATAAAATCATATAACCTAATTTCATATGACCTAATGTTTCATATGATATAATTTTCATTTAATATAAAACATTTAGTATAACGTTCATTTTATATAATTTTCAATATGTATAATATTCTTTTTATATAACATTCATTTGACCTAATGTTCTTTTGACCTAATTTTCATGTTTAATGGTCACAGTTCTAACCTAACTCAAATGGCACCTAACCACATCTTAAAATATTCAATGCATGGTCGAGGGTGGGCTTGGTCGACGGAGCCCCGCTTCGCGGGGCTCCTACTTCTGGATGGTTTATAAAAAAATAACCACGAAGGGGATGGCGGGGTCTATTCGCTCGCTTCGCTCGCTCACATGACCCCGCCATCCCCTTCTAACCTAACCTGTCCGAGTCGGGGTGCCCTAAAGTCCAGATTGCATCCAATTTCTACTGGTTACAATAGTTGAGGGTGGTAGGTGTATAGGGTATAAAGCGAAGAAAAAAAAACAGTACAATATTTTTTTAATCATAACATAGCATCACATAAATATTACATTTTATTAAATTATATTAAAAGTTATTAGAGATTATGAATATTATAGTAAATGAATAATATACTACATGAATATTATGTCAAATGTGCATTATAGGAAATGTTTATTATATCATAAGAAATTAGATAAAATGAAATTATATCAACAATTCATTATCTCAACTGATCGTTATATTAAACAAAAGTATATTAACTGAAATTAGGTCAAGTGAACGTTAGATTTTTTGTTATTATATCAACCGTTATACACCCTTTTTTACAGATCTTGGATCACAAACAATCATAAACACAGACAGAAGCTTACAGTCCACCCACAGTAAGCAAATTATGTTCCCACCCCTGGGATAAGGGAGGAGCCTATTACCATCAACCGAGCACAAATTCAGACTTCGGGCTGTTACTAAAACTTGCCCGATAGAAAAACTCAAAAACACTTTGCTCAACTTTATGTTCGATCCCAGGACCTAAATCATAAAGGGAGTAATTGAGCTTTTAACCGCCAACCCTGGTAAAAAATACGGGCCGAAAATACGCCGAAAACAGGCCGAGGTAGTGAACAAAACGCCGAAAACACGCCGACACTCCGAAAACACGCCCACACACGCCGACACACGCCGAAATAGGCCGAAAATACGCCGACACACTCCAAAAAACACGCCGAAATGAGGCCGAAATCACACCGAAAATCATTTTTACCCGGGAATGTTTCACAAACATCAGACATTGTTTGATAATTGCCCATTTATTCGAAGTACAGCAGTTTTGTTAGCGTTAAATAGCTAATGCGGAAATACATTCAGCAAAACCGCCTGTGTGTTTTTGCGCATGTTTATGTGTGTTGGTGCATGTTTGTTTACTTGCGTGCATGTGTGCACGTTTGCGTAACCCTGCTAATGATTGATTCGTATCTTTCTATCGTGTGAAATGAATTATGTATTTATTTATTATTTATGTACCCACAGTAAAATACATAGGACATAATTAAAATTTGAGTACAAAGGAACTGCTTATTTCTTAATATACCTACACATATTGCAAAAAATAACATAAGTATACGAGTATTTAAATAATTACATAATGCTAAAATATACAACGTGTAACGTTAAATGCGCAAAACCTGAAAATAGTTTGATCAGAATAACGAGCAGAATTAATTAAACCACTTTTTAATATAAATCACATTTTTTAAAAAACCTTAATTAAAAACGTTGCCGTGTCTATTCATTAATAGGTCAAGCAAGCCAATGTCAGCGCGGCGCAGCGGCCCGGTGACGACTCCTTCCCCGATAAAGCGTCGTCGCAGACGCAAGAAACGATAAGAATGGCCAGGAGAACTAAAAGAGCACATAAAATCTTTAAAAAAAATTTAATGACTTATTTTCTCTCTGAAATAGGTCAATTGAATTAAAAATCAGTTGGGGTGTCTGAGGTTTTGCGCATTTAACGTTACACGTTGTATAGACCTAGATATAAATACTCACTGTTCGGGGTTGGGGTAAGATCAAGATAAACTAAGATTAAAGATTATAAAGATAACTATATTTCAGTACTTAATACAAATGGGATAACTATTAAAACTAATGAGGTGAATGAGATGAGATTGAGTCGCGCCAGGTATGCTATCCGAAAACGTACTGACTGTTTTACTTAGGTAATACATCAAATTCAAGGCATAGAGCGCGGTGTCGCAATTACGCTGACATGTTTATTATTGTTCGGTGATTGACCCGAACACTCACAGTATAGAGGAAAGGTAATGCTCTTTTAATCGACATTTAAATAGAGAGATCGTTTTTAAATCACGAATGCTAGGCGGAAGTGAGTTCCACAATCTTTCAGCATGGACAGATAACATAAGGTTACATAAGGTTACAGGCCAGACATTCGTGAATGTATGTGGTATTCCAGAATTGGTTTTTAATTTGCACGGCTTTGTTAGATGTACCTATCGAGTTTAAGGTGATTACGGCCCCTGCACTTCACATGTCGTGTAAAACTTGATAGTGCGTAGACAATATTATTATATAAAACACCTTTTACTAGTACTTTTACTGCAAGTTATAAGTAGTTTTTACTTTCCGATACATCCACAAGTATACTAATCCATACCAGAATAATAGAAACGAAGGTAACTCTGTCTACTTGTCACCTTTGACGCTTAAACCATTAAACCAATCGTTATGAAAATTTACAGATAGTGGTAATCTGAGACCTGGAGAAGGACTGAGTCTATATTTATCTTGGATATTTGTATTAAATGATAATAATGTTAGCAAGAATCATTAACCTTGGGTTTGGGGTAATTGTAGGGTAGACGCGCCCTTAGAATACTTAGTGGAGGATTTTTGAGCCGTACCGAACAAAACGAAAGGTGACCTACTAATAGTACTAATACACAGCGTTGTCTCAAAAAGAGAAGTTCTGAGTCGCAGCAGTGGGAAAATTATTGTCTTTAAAGTACAAGTTTATGTTTATGTTTAAACATCTTTAGAAATTTTCTCTGACTTACGTCTGAAATATATTCGGACGTTCGCAATGGTATAAGGTAAACAATATAATAAAGAAACTGAATAAAAAAACATGGTTAAATTAGGTTAATACGCCATTTAGTTTTTGCATCCTTATCAGAAATTCAGAATATTTTTGAGCGCGATGCTTTAAATGTTTACACTAACAAATATACCTTTTACCTACTAACAGAAAAAAATACAGTTTTTAAAAGTAAAATGTCAACACATTGATAACGGTTAAATTGTGGTTCTAAGGGAAGTGGTTTAAAGTAAACCAACCTCTCCTTCAGAAGTGATTTCACAGTCCTTATCTCCATGTAAAAAAGCAGAAAATTGCATAATACAAATGCAACCTTCGTCAGGGCATTAACATTTTTAAATTTTCTTTTAAATTGATGGTTCGATTATTATGTTGCAAGTGTTCGTTAAACTTATGAACAATAGAAAATATATTTAGTTACAAAGTCTTCCATTTTACTTTCGTTATCTGAAAATAAAATAGATACCACTAGGAAAATTCCGTTTTACTCAACATGAAAGGGGATTGAAGATTTTTATATGTAGCCTGACATACCTACATACAGTGTCCGTGATGAAGAAAAAAAAAATGTCGGACAGTAGTTACGCCACGGGCCTTCAAAGTCCATTGAGGAAAATAATAAAATTTAAAAATAAAAGACGTACTTGATTTTTTTTCAGATTGCAGTCACACTTCTCACAGGTCCAACTAAGTACCTACTTAGTTGGACATATTTATATTTCTACAGAGACGGAATATGTATCAATTACATTACATCGTTCAGTAAATTACATTTAGGTAAGGTTAGTGCGAGTTTTTTACTTAAGGTATATTAAAGTTAGGAAAGGTTTACACATAACATTGAAAAAGTCACACTGGCACACAATTAGGCCGCGTCCTAACCAAAAGTGATCGTTGTGCTCATGTCACTTTTGTTCGGCGAACCGGAACGCCTGGCCGCAGCGACAGAGGGCGCCATCCAACAAACAGTGACATATGAACGCGGCATGTATTTAACGCGGCGATAAATTAATCTTAATTTGGGATTCAAAAATAATTATTAAAGCCGGTAGCAAAAATAGTAGGTTGGCAGCTACTGACGGCGGATAAAAAGTAGAAATTGATTATTCTTCAATTATACAATGAGGTTGTATATAAAGTTAACTAATTCTCTTTAATAATAATAAGACACAGTCGATGGACTTTTACCGCCTGCAGGGTTTAAAGGAACCTAACACGAAGGAGATGACGGGGGCTCGTTCGCTCGCTCTGCTCGCTCACTTGAGCCCCCGTCATCCTCTTCGACCTTAACCTGTGCGAGTTGGGGTGCCCCAAGTCACGAGCTCGCTTCGCTCGCTCTTGGATCCTAAGTTCTCAAGTTCAATCTTGTGCGTTTCTGGGAATGAGTCTTCAGAGATGCCTATAGTTGCCTATAGTACAATGTTTGTTATCCCACTGTTAATATTAGTCGCCAAGTCATTATTTATAGTAGCAAATACTTAGTCGCCCTTTAAGTTGTTAGTCGCCTGGAAAATAATATTCCTATAAACGCGACGATCGCTTTTTCTAAGGATGTGGGGTTAGCCTGTTCGCTATAATAAAAAGCGGAGCCATAAATGTTAAGGTCATTATGAATGAGACCTCTTCGAGAACAAAATAATGTGCTAAAACAAGCCAGAAACAAGTCTAACTAGGTACTACAGCGCTCTATTAGTTTGGATACTATAGATATGTTCTAAATATAGCACGTTGATTATATTATAGTCAATGACATTTTCATTGTAAAAATATAATGTCTTTGTCGTTTTTTACGTACTTACATGAGCAGTTGTAAAATGTCAGCGGTCCATTACTATGTAAGACAGTAGCCTAGGTATGCAGTGTTTGGTACGCAGTGCGACGTATTTCACGTGGGTGAAGTCGTCATGATGATCACCATCCACAGCCCCCACATCACTCACTGCTAAGCCTCTCTTTTCTTGTGCCAATCCCCACTCTCCTCTGCCAGTCTCACCCAGTGAGGTAATTGCGTAAGAAACTAACAGCAGCAATGGGTTTCATTTTGACAGTTCAACAACATTCATTGCGTTATTTACGTTCTTGAGCAGACTTTTCGAAAACATGAAGCAATGTTAGCGATATGCTTGAAAATGACTGAGATTGTGACTGGTGGTGTGTGTTGCAATTTGGGTGCGAGTTAGGTAAATAGTAACTTAGTAAGAAAATTGGAAAATACTCATTGGCATGTAGCAGTTGCAACACATCGTCGTGCTTCAGAAATGGGACTTTAAACTTTTAAGCCATCACAAATGTTTCAGTATTATTTAATTCATACACCAAAGCAGTTATTTTATTTAAGGTGAAGCGAAGTGTAAGGCGAAGCCGCTGGCAAAGCTAGTATTTTCATATTTCGACTCAATGTAGTGAGCAACTGATTTTTTTTTACGACGTATTCACTTATATGAATTACACCTTGAATATAAAGTTATTATGAGAACCTATTATGTAGGTTCATTTTACATGAACCCGGACTTGTGATCGTCAGAAAAAATATGTAATATTATTAACTTGACTTAATTAGGCCTAAAGTAAAAAAAAATACGCTAGGTACTAAGTACCTACATTATTGTCTTCAATAAACATCACATGATTTGATTCCTGACGGCTGTTTTAGTAAAATTATTATGATTATGATTTATTTTTAACTGGCTATTGTCTAAAGTATAAGTACTTTAGACAATAGCCAATACGTTGCTTTCATTGTTAGAGTTAGTCCATAAGTCAAAGTCCACCTAGCAATTAGTTAACTAATTATAAATTCAACATGAAGGAGGAAATAATATTTTTGTAACAGTATAATACAACGTGTAACGGAAGGGGGGTATCAACCCAGAAGGAGGTGAATGTGCTCATGAAACTCAACAACTTTCCCCAAAGAACATAGTTCGAAATATGAAAAAAAAATTTGGCCCTCCCATAGTAAATCAATCAGCTGGTAGTCAGTTTTGTAAGGGAGGGCCAAATTTTTTTTTCATATTTCGACCTATGTTCTTTGGGGAAAGTTGTTGAGTTTCATGAGCACATTCACCTCCTTCAGGGTTGATACCCCCCTTCCGTTACACGCTGTATATAATTCGGCGGTCATTCGTGGATCTTTGACAGTCGTTACGGGTCATCAGAAGCCTGAAAGTCTGACAACCAGTCTTACCAAGGGGTATCGTATTACCCAGTAACTGGGTTGTGGAGGTCTGATAGGCAGTGGCTCCACGTAAAATATTGGTATTCAGCTGCATCCGGTTAGACTGGAAGGCGACCCCAACATAGGTGGGAAAAGGCTAGGCAGATGATGTAACAGTATAATTCAAAAGAGTGTCCATGGAGTTTCTTGCCCGTTAGAGAAACATAATTGACAATATGCTCAAAGTTAAATAGCATCGAAATCGGTCCAATAGTTTTCGAGAAAACTACATACCCACAGAAAAACACATTGCTCAGGCGCTTATAATCGTGAATTAAAATAAAGGTTTTAAGGAGCCATAGCTAGCGGATCCAGTGGTAAAAATGAGAGTACAATTTGTATCAACCACTTGTTTGCCTAATAAGTAAGTGTCTACGTAAAAATTACTTAAATTTGACTTGGGGTTGCTGGGGAGATGTTCTACAGCAAGCCGTCATTCAGTTGCCTGTACCTGTTAACCTGCTAAAGGTACTTATTTATTTAGTATTTACTAATTCGGTACATATTGCGTACAATTATTGTGATATGAATTTATAAACAGCAAAAAAGATGATCGGCTGTCAGGGGAGCACGGCGTGTTTACTGACATTACAGCAATAAAAAAGCACCTTTTAGATACCTACTTTATTTATATTTGTACACCGTCTGCGGCAAAAAATAGTGTGCATATACGTATTTTATTTAAAATACCTGATTTTACACCCACCTACGTTTTACAAAAAAAAAACTTTGATTTTGATGACTTAATACGGGGCAATGTGAGTTGTAGTCATTATTTTGATTGGTTTCTATTATAGAATTGCCAATGATATGCTGCCAGCCATTCTGGCACTTTTCCTATTGGCAGCGATGAGGAGGAATTTTTTTATATCTCCTCCTAATTATAAACTTGTACATATTATTTTTTTAAGACTGTTAAAGTAAGTTAACTGTAAGTATGTGAAATCTGTAACTCATAGAGAGATCAAGGTTGGTTATCAATTCATATAAACAAGTTTCTAAAATATTTTTTATGCAATATGTTAACTTGTAACAAGAGTTATTAGATCGTATAATGTTGTATGTAATTTTATTATAATTTATTACCAATGCGAGACATAGGTATTAATAAATAACACACAAAGTGATCGTGCTCCAGTTAGTGAATAGATACAAGGTTTTTACCGACACTGTTGTAAATGTATCTCTAATGTATAAAAAGTAGCAAGTGACGCTTGATAAATACCCGCTCTAGTTCTATCTACCTAAGTCCTTAAACGTTAAGCTGCGGTGCCACGGTGAGTCCTTTGATGGGTGTTTTCGATTTAAATTTTTCGATGATATCCCCAACCCAACCCGCACTGCTCCCGCGTGGTGGATTTTCACGCACCTATTCTCTCTCTCTCTCTCACAGAGAGAAAGCCTGTGTCCTCAGTAGTGGGAATGTTATTGGCTGAAGATGATATGTTGTAACCATGAATTCAGCACATGATTCTCCCTCGCGTTGAATGTTTAGGGCAAAAAAATAAATTTTGACCGCGTAGGAGTATTGCAATTGTCTATGAAAAAGCAGTTTTTTTTTTTGATATCCGACTGTGCTGAATTCATGGTTACAGTTGGCACGTGGATGTCCTGCCACCCGGTAAGTATAACGTATAATGAATGCATCGCGTATAGCTTTGTCAAATAATAGTCAAACTATAAACGATCGCGGTAATCGTAGATCGTTAGTTAATTCAATGCGCATGCGCACGCCTCACGTCAAGGTTTTATCGTTTAAGGTCGAGACGAAAGGTTTTCCTCTAAGACCACGTTTTTTTCTTTTAGAGTGAGTAAAATTGAACTTCATGCCAGTAGGCGGTTGTCTTGTGTAGTTGAACAATTACGATTGCTGTAGGTACCACCGTTAGGTTGAATACCACATGCACGTAATAAATCGACGAGGTCGTTTTGTCTATGTGACAGTAACATAGTTTCAACATAGTTGAAATTGCTATCAAAACTGTAGGTCGACTATGCAACATACAATTCAATGAACAGGCGAATTTTCTTTTTTCACAGACGCGTGTCTCATCAATAGATACTCGTAATAGAATAGAAAGAATAATAAAAGTTTCGCCAGGTAATTTCATGAAACCGTATCAGATGTGACCTTTACTTATATTCCAAAGCACAAACCTTTTAATAGCTGACCTGCAAAGATTATCGCTTTTCTAGTGACGAAATGTGGAAAAAGTGTATCTACTAGTAGATACACTACAGTCTAGCCCGTCGAGAAAAACAAGCGTGAGGTTCTGTGCTTATAGTATGAGCCTGTTGAAGCACTAACAGCTCTTGAAGGCTAACATTGCTAATTGCCAAGGCTTGCCTTTGCAATATTGGTAAATAGTTATACGTATATTTATTGGTAACAAGATCCCAACTCAAGCATGTTGCATAACGTGAAGTGACAGGTTGCTAGCTCACTGCCTAACGTGGACACAATTATAAAAATATGTTGCATTTTATAGAGCGCAAGTATAAATAGCTTAGATGAAGAATATTTGCCATTTTGATTCACTGCAGTTTATTAAGATGACAATTATATTGAAGAAAACGTGCTTGTTCTTTATAGTGTACCTACCTATTTAAGTATATGGAATAGGTATTTAACATTTGAAAGATGGAACCCGCACTCCCCGCGAGGGATATGAGCCACACCCATCAAACTACTATTTATTTTTAAGGTAGCATAAAAGTCTCCTGTATCGTCGTTAAATACGTTTTTTTTGGTTGTATAAGAAATCTAATATAAAAAACTCATAGTCCACTTTCTCATCAAAACCGACCCCTTACTTATAAACTTCTAGATAACATTACATTCTCAGAGGATAAATTGCTTTATATGGTTACATAGAAATTACCATTTCTGACGACAAGTCACAAGCTAAATGGTGCTTCTGTTGTTTTATCCTCCTGAGACAAGCGCAGTATATCAAACAAGTTATGGCTTCAGTATTTTCCTTTTATGTTTCTTTTCACTGCGTAAATATCCCAATTACTCGTAGCATAACAACTTTGCAATTATATCGACATCGACTAGTGCCACAAAACAGTATTATTAATAAAATAAATGGCAAAAACTGCGTTGGTTATTTTTTTTTTGCGGAATTTTATGTAACAAATAATAAGAAGAGTCTGGAAGATTTTAAGTACTTGCCTATTTTCGTTTCGTCTCAATGCACCTTAACTTGCTTCCGGATACAAACCTACGAACTGCTCAAGGCAATCAACACCTTTTTTACAACGCATGTAGTGGCACAAACCACATATTTAAATCAGATATAAGTTGAATATCATATCGATCGGTTATTGAGGAAGAATTTTAACACTCCCTACGTATACGTATAGCCCGTTCAGCCAGATCAGGCTGGTGACACTAGCAATCCCATTATACAAAGTACCGATGTTATCTCAACACCAATGTTCGGACGTTGAATACTTACGCATACTTTAGTACCAGAGGAAGCTTTCAACAGAGCAGTCTCATTAATGGCTATAAAACCATTGACGAGCTGCACCTGCAAACTAGGTATAACCATTTTATTGCCTTGGCTTGCTCAAATGACCTATCATAACAACCCGTCTGTAACTTGAAATGGGGACAAATACCAGATACCTAGGACTGGCTCAGTTCCAGCATATCAAATCATAAAATCTATATACTCATGAGCATCCTGAATTTGCTCAAAAACCCTTAAGACATACTCACGTCAAATAAATAAGTTTTGATATGCTCTAAGCGGTATTTGCATAACTACTTTCTAGCACTCAGTAAGGCCGGCTACAAACGAGTAAAACCTGTAGATTTTAGCGCTAACGAACGGACACAAGTATGTTATCGGCTCGTTTGCTAATTTCCTTCGAAGGAAATCTTGTTTCTCTTAATATATATTCGTAAAGTTTCTCTGTTGATTGGGCAAGTTATTTTTATCTGGTGATGCAGCCAGCACAATTGGTCCTTTTTCTGGTGCTTAAATTTAATTGCTTTGGTTTTGAGTCGCCCTTAAGGGAAAGGTTTTTGTGCGAATGGGCTGTTAAAATATTTTACGCGTCGTCATCATTTTCTTTGCCAACTGTAGTTGGCCGGTTAGCAGCAGTTGCGGGATGTTGCGGTTCAATTAGCAGTATTTTACACGTTACGACTTACAAATACCATCAGACCTCCTCTTCACCTGACAATCACTAACACTATTTCCGGATGTGTGGAATGCTCGCCCATCCATCTGCAGCGCCTTCAGCATAAACTCGAATCGGCCAGGCGGTTATTATTTGGCGAAAGGCAATGGCCTTTTGTCATTTTGAATGCAAAATGAATAATTATTTACCTACGTATTTAAGTACTTCAACAAATATTCAGACCGGTTAGACTGGCAACTCAAATTGTTTTTACTGATATTTTTTGAGTACTATCTAGTATTGCAAGGTACGTCCCACGCAAGACATTCAAAGAAATGTTACAAAAAGTTTAGCATACTACTATTACATTGAAAAATGATGATAATCAATAAGTAATGCTGTTAGGATTGTACATACTACATACAATATGGTAACGGACATATTCTATTGTATTGTATCGGCAGAATGGGTGTAGCCTCCTCCTTCTACTTCTTCTTTTCGAGTCGTCGATAAATGTGAATATATTATAACGCTAGATGAATTTGGCACATTGGGTGGCCACGCCAATCGCAGCATCAGTAGCGTTTTTTAGGTCGTCAGAAATGCAGTTGTATGGACACTTTGGACACTCATATATAGGAAATGGTTTGGTCATTCGGACTAGGTGTCGGTGGGGTCTATAATCTCCCATTTCGCTGTTTTTTTATCACCGGCCTACTTGGCTCCGCAGTCGATTGATTGCTTTCCATATAGGCCCCTGCAGGTCACAACTGGTAGGCAGATGCTCCTGGGGCTGAACAACGTTGAGTGGTAGCTGGCGCTGGCGCAGTCTGGCGCTTTTATTGCGGTAAGAGGGCTATTATAAAAGAGCTTTTGTAACTAAGAAATATGTATAAGTGTTGGATCCCTACAAAGCTGTGTCTTTACAGTAACAAATAGGGCCTGGGGCCCAACGCTGAAGTTATAGCAGGTACTGAGCAAATAGGTCACTCTTTCAGCAGACTGGTGCGTTAACATGACCTCCACAAGTAGGGACACAAGGATGGGTAGGCGGTCTACGTATGTAGGTGTCGGTGAACCTGAGGCAGCCACCGCTAGCCCTTTGCTGCCCAGCTAATGTTTGAGCTACTACAGCATAAGGTATCGTTTTGTATTTCGAGCCGATACCGGAGCAGAAACATTTGTAGAGTATTCAGAAAATACTCAAACAATAATTTTCAATATTGTAAAACAAGCCCACATGTGACATGAGACAATGGTTCTCAGAGCTATTGAGTTGTGTGAACTGAAGAAACAGTTAGATGAACTAAACACGATTAGTGTTTGTATGTAAAAATGTACATTTATAGCGATTGTTTAGTTAGACTAGTTGTGTCCGCGGTCTCGCTCACGTGACAAAAAATTGTTTAACGGGAACGTGAAGTCATAATACCTATGTATATTCCACAACTGAGTTAGTTAATTTTAATTAAGTGTGTGTCTGATAGATTAAATAGACAAGGCCTTAAGGCAAAAACGTCAGGGCAGCCCGCAGAATTAGGTCCTATTAAAATAGATGGACAGACATTTACAAATCATTCAGACCACCAAAGTAAGGACAATGGTAAAAAAATATTTAAAAGATAATAATAATAAATCCCCTGGACATTTCACACAGCACCATTTGTCCCAAGCTAAGCAACCTAATGCTTGTGTTATGGTAACAAGATGGCTGATAAACTACTTATATACAATTTTTTTTTTGTAAATACATACATATTATAGATAGAAAAACACCCAGACTCGGAACAAATACATGTAGGTCATACAAATATTTGTTCCGTGCGGGAATCGAACCCGCGACACGCAGCGCAGCAGTCAATCGCTTAACCACTGCGCCAACCGTGCCGTCAATAAGAAAAACGCATTAGATACTTACAAGAACAATAATCAGGTGTAAGCTGGTGTGATCATCATCTGCGTGCCCTTTCCCAACTATGTTGGGGTTGGCTTCCAGTCTTACCGGATGCAGCTGAATACCATTATTTTACATGGAGCCACTACCTATCTGACCTCCACAACCAAGTTACTAGGTAATATGATACCCCTTGGTAAGACTGGTTGTCAGACTTTCGGGCTTCTGACTACCCGTTACGACTGTCAAAGATCCACAAATGACAGCCGGGACCAACGGCTAACGTGCTTTCCGAGGCACGGAGAGGTCTCGGTATGTAAAGCAGGTCACCCATCCATAGGCCAACCGCGGCAAGCGTAGCTTAACCTGATTGATCGACCTGTGCGGCTGTTATTATTTAGCCACGGGCTCCTCATGTAAGTTGCAGTGTAAGCTGGTGTGATATTCCCCTTAAAATGTTAACGTTACATTGGAGAAATATAAATCGGTGTCTACATAATATATGGTAGATCTTTTAATGCAAAATACACGATTTTACTTTTACAGTGTCGTAGATTTTGCTCTAAGAAGTTAACACGGGTAGGTACCGTTTTCATACAACAATATTAGGCAAATGCTTATCGATTCAAAATGTTGTTCTAGCCGTGAATTGTACTCGGTCTAGTTTTATAAGCAATCTAAGAAAATCACAGAAGGCGGAAACAAATGTTTTCTTTTTAATTTTGTTTCTTTTTTCTAGCTCTCGCAACAGAAACTGTTATTTTTCAACCAACTTATAAAAACTGAAGAAGGATTATTTTTTTCGTTGGTATATTCAGTATTTTACGCACAGTCATGAAGATGGGGGTGGATTACGGCTTGCTTCGGCTACCTATTACAGAGAATAGGCCCAAGTCCCAGCAGTGGGAAAACTAAAGGTGATTATGTATGATAACCTCACATAAGTGAAAACTAAAAAAAAAAAAAAAAAATTTGGCTAAAATAACGACACAGTGTGTCCCCAAACAGCAGCAAACGCCAACGTGGACCCCCGAACGGTTGTGCAGGGTGTAGTACCTTAAGATAATACACCCACATCTATGCGCCACTTATGTTTCAGTCCCATGTAATAGGGGCGAGCGTATTGCCATAAACTGGGCACGAGCCCAGACCCAATAACACTTTGCCCGACTTGGGAATCGAACCCAGGATCCCTGCTCAGCATTAGCGCTTACGACTACTACACCAATGAGGCAATCCTACAACAATTACATCAATGAATAGTTAACTAATTATAAAAGCTTTATGTACTTACTCATCCGTGGATAAATGAGGGTTCGTCCGTTAGCTAAACGCACGATATATGTCTCAAGTTTCGCTTCCATAACCAATATAAACCAAGATCAAAACCAATAACACGAGACGTTACTGTAAACAGTAAAAACATCAACGGTCGGTAAAATGCATGAACCCGAACACGAAACATTACTTAAAATAGCAACGGTCGGTAAGATTGAGGGGCTTGTGGCTAAGTAATAAACAGCCACACGGGTCAATTGATCAGGTTAAGCTACACTTGCCGCGGTTGGTCCGTGGATGGGTGACCATCTTTACACACCAAGATCAGAGTCAGACAGAGATATGGGATCTTTTACAGTCGTTACTGATCGTCAAAAGCCCAAAAGTCTGACAACCAGAAGCAGAGTAGGCAGTCACTTCATGTAAAATATTGGTATTCAGTTGCATCCGGTTAGACTGGAAGCCGACCCATGGTTGGGAAAAGCCTCGGCAGATGATGGTCGATAAGATACAGGAACCGGGAAAGAGAGAAGATTGTGGATTGGTGGTAAATTGGGTATCACCTAGTTGTACTTTTGTGTGTTATGCTGTCTTTATTGTGCGTCAAATAAATGGTTTATCTATAGTCTATCATGTATCTATCTATCCAATTAGCGTTTACAAGTAATTACATTTCAATCAAATTGTATGAATTGTTTCTTTGTAAAGTCGTGTCGTTAGTAGCTATATCATTACATAACATATGAAACTAGTATGTAAGAACATATTTTTGTTGGTTCATAAATAATTGGTATGCTTCAATGAGTGGAATTTTAATTGGAAATTCTTCTTAAAGATTACAATGTTTTTATTTTTTTTATAGCATATTCTCAATTCTAATAATCGCAACAGTTACCTATGCTAATAGTATAAGTTACCCGTGTCTTTGTCTAATTATACCAGCTTTAAAAGTTAGGGCATTCTGAGAGCCTTATTGAGGTAAATTTTGCAAAAATCTACTCAATTAAGGTTGAACGAAATCAGATAAAATATATGGAAAGATAAAATACAGCTTGTGGAATAAGAACATTTATAAATTATGGGAACGAAAACATACCTAATCATATTAGAAGGGCCCTAAACGAACAATTATTATAAAGCACAGTATCACGAATTGCGCTATGTGTGTATGAACAAAAGTTAGTGCGAGTTTAATTTCTCTAGCGTCATATTTTAACTGTACGATGTCGGATAAATAAGTATTGCGCAGGTCTTGCTCACGCGGCGAAAATATTGAAGCTTATGGGTCGTCAATTTTATTGCGTGTCATGAAAATAATGGTTCGTTCGAGTGCAAGGGTAGACTCAACCATATTGTGTAAGACATAGACAGACATATCCAAATTATCTTGCGCACTCTGTATTCAAAAGGTTTTCCCTTGAAATCATGCAAAACAGCATCACATTATTAATGATAAGGATAAACCCGTATATCAAGTTGGACAGTCAGCGACAAAAGTCGATCAACTGTACTGTTTAAAAAACTGTAGTTTTGATCGACTTTTATCACGGTATCTTATAAATGAGCTAAATCACTACATAGTATAAAACAAAGTCGCTTCCCTGTCTGTCTGTCCCTATATATGCTTAGATCTTTAAAACTGCGCAACGGATTTTGATGCGGTTTTTTTTAATAGATAGAGTGATTCAATAGGAAGGTTTATATGTATAATACATGCATAATATAGTAGAGAAACAGTGATAATTTTAGACATTTATAATGTGATGTCGTAAATAAACACATTTTTTTTGCGTTTACATTGTAAACGCTGGCTGAATCAAAATAATGTACTATAGTATTGTACGCCTTAAAAAGGTCTACAAAAAAGTCCACGATAGTATATGTCTATCTCTTAGGGATAACCCACAATAACAATTTTTTATCCTATACTTTTTACGAGAAATAATGGCTCTAAAATTATCAGTGTTTCTTCATTGCACCCGTGCGAAGCCGGGGCGGGTCGCTAGTATTGAATAAAACCGAAACAGAAGGAACATTAAAAGAATATTAGCTCTTTTCTTTTTATATAAAGTGGATAGAATAACATTGTATCGATTTAGATGATGTGTAAAAGTAGCAATGTTAACGTAGGTGTGTGCTAGCTGACATAAGTGCATAAAAAAAATAATGTTTTGTGACTATTTGTTTAAGGTTAATTACTTACTTTGTATACTATTGTATACAAGCTGTAACTTAAATGACGCACAACCTCATTAGGAGTCATTGTACTCATCATTATGAACAACTTTTACTATGGAACCAAACCTGAAATCGCGAGAAATCAGCTGTTCCCTACATTTTGACGAGTTATGCGAACACAAATGTAGGGAGCAGTTGATTTTTTTCGCGATTTCAGGTTTGGTCCCATAGTAAAAGTTGTTCATAGTGATGAGTGCAATGATCCCTTATGAGGTTGTGCATTATTTAAGTTACACCTTGTAGAATCAAGTTCTTATAACTGAACAGACAGCTGTTCTGCTGGGAAGTTTGTTGGGCTTCTTCTCGGTGAAAACACTAGGAAGTATTATAATAAAGGGCGAGCGTTTTAAGGGACTGTATTATTTATTTATTTATAACACATTTGCTCATAAAAGGTCTCTTACTGCACCAATTTCAATATCGTAATGTATCTCATTACGTACTTGTGCGTAATTGTAATGTAAAGCGCACGGTTTATCAAGATGCTCCGTCTAAAACGAACGGTACTTTTTTAAATCTTAGCAAAGAGGTTTTATGTCAGAAAAGTGGTCAACATTTTATGAATAAAATTAACTTTGGGAGATAAAATATAATAAATAAACATTTCATTCTTTAATTTAATTAATTTTGACAATTAATTACAACCATTTATCTGTAACAAAAACACAAAAGTATTAATTTACTTTATTAGTAATATTGGCTGTTTTTTGTGCCTTTGCCATAAACAAAAGACGCTTAAAAAACAAAAAAAAAAAAACGCGCAAAAGGCGCTTAAAGGCGCATGCCAACTGGCAACGTAATAATTAATTTTACAAATTGTTCGAATTTTAATAACTGTTTCAACAAGTAATTAAACATTTATTCGTTTAAGAAAGTCCGAGTTTTATTTATTTCCTCACAAATGTGTTATAAAACGTCGTATGACATACGTGCGGTTTGATAATTACAGCCTCTGCTTTCTTATAGCCCTCACCTACGGCTCGGGCTAGCAATATCGCCTCAGCTGTAATTTTCAACTTACCGCACTTATATCATAATGTACTATTATATAACAATTGCTTGCTGCACTTACAGACCAAAGCGCGCACCACGCCAGAAACATAACATTGAACTAAAAAACTTCACGCAAACATTTTTTTTTTTGCATTTATGTTGTTTATTTTTGATGGATAAAAAGTGCTGTCTCTCCTTCTAATTTGAATTATTTAGATTTTTTGAATCGGCTGTTTCGCCGACCGTACCTTCATAACATTTGGGCTCATCAATTCACCTTGCTGCGTTGCGTGCGCGCGTCGAAGTGGCTTATATTGCCTGTTTTTATGTCAATGTCGCACAGCACTCAGAGCCAGGCTATTACCGTAATACTGCTGGTTTGATGCCTGCTGCAACTTAACGATGTTTTTGCAGTTGTCGAGGTAAATGTTTTGTTGGAACTGGCAACTGTGCAAATAACTGAGAATGTGATATTTTGAACGATGTTAAAATATTTAGGTTCTGGAAAGGTAACACTGAACCCCGCTAGGCTGAAAAAAGTTATATGGTGAGGCAGAGGCAGACATAACGCCATAATGTATCAGGTTGGCACAAAAGTAATGAGACACTTGGTTTACGTTTTATATTTTTTGTTATTATTACAATACAAAAAGCTTAGTTAATGATGTAATCACCATTAGCATCTAAGACTTCTTGCCAACGATCCGACAAAGTTTGGATGCCTTTCGCCCAGAACTCTGATGGCTGTGCCTCGAAAAAGTTGTTCAACTGCGCCTCTACATCAGAGAAATCATTAAATTCCTTACCCCGCAAATGTTGTTTCAGTGCTCTTAACAAATGATAGTCTGATGGGTCGAGGTCTGGAGAATAAGATGGGTGGGGTATAGTCTCTCAGCCCAACACGTATGTATATCCGTCAGGAGCTGATATCAGCTAATATACATACGTCGAATTACAAGTAACCCTGTACGATACTACAATAAAAATAAATATTGTTCGATGGTAAGCGCATCACTTGAGAATGGCTAGACCGATTTCGCTATTTTTTGTTTTAAAATGTTCGTTATAGTCCGAATATTTATTTTCATAATCTCTTAACTAACTATTTACACTAAGTACTAAATTAAAAGACGAACTAACTCACTATATAAATAAATACAAAAACAAAAGGATATTTAGGCGTCGAAGTACTCGTTAGTTAGTCCGAATTAGGTTTTTACTGGAAGAAAAATTGCAATAGTCCCGAAAAAGTCCTTTTTCCCATAGGGTTTTTGAATTTTTGACTGGACAACAGTAATTTTATACAATCAAAAGTAACGCTGTCTGTGTGTTACCTTTTTATGCCTAAATCTCTGAACGAACCGTTAAGAAATTCCACAGATAGGTAGCGTGGGGGTCTGGACATAGGCTACTTTTCAACCTGGATCACAGACAAAGTTGCGACCAACACGCCAAACATTATAATGTGGAAAATGACCTGATATTAGCAATGTCAAATGCTTTAAAATAAAATTGAAAACACACTAATTATAAGTTTGTACTTCAAAAAGTCTGTAAAGGTCAACACGCAAGGCAACTGCTAGTAGATACCTACATTATACAGGGTGGGAAAAATCTATGGGCCCTGGAGGGGAACTACCTTAAATCCTTTAGTTAGCTCATTTAACTGAAATGAAACATTCCTTTATTTTTTTAAAGAAACAACACTGCATTCAAAGATCTTCGAAAATGCGCTTGTCTTACTCTGGAATCGAACCAACTAAAAATTAAAAAAATAAACCCTCGCTATTTTATTATACGAATTGGCAGGATTATTGTACAGGATAAAATTTATCCAATAAACATTTGGCCTTACCCATGAAATTGAATATTTATTAGAAGTTCTTTATTAAGAATACCTAGTATTGTTCGCTTGTAACAAGTAAATGACACGTTATAATTTTCTTATCTCTCTAACATCTAGACATCGTATTAAGTACAAGCTTGCTAATGTTATTTTTCTCTCAGTACCTTGTTGAAGAGTTCGATAAGAAAATCGTTAAATGGTAATAATAATAAATCTATGCACAGCACAATTCCTTCTTACACTAGGCGTACTGACGAAGAGTTTAAAAAGGGAACGTATTTGTTTTTGCAACGTGGGGCAACGAAATCCGGACGATAACTTTCAACATTTTTAAAATCGATGAAAATGTTGAAAGTATTCGTTCGAATTTCATGTTTTATGTGTTCTTCGTATTGATGATAAAATAAAATTAATATTAGTTCTCCCTTTTTTTTATTTCAAAGACCAAATGTTTACTAGACAAATTTTATCCCGAACGATAATAATAATAATACAACCATTTATTTTCAGGTAACAAAGACCCATAGACAAATACCTTAACTTAAGTATACATAATATAACAATTGTATTAGTAAATAAAACTTAAAAACTATGTTAGTATCACTTGGTTGCACTAAGTCTAGTAGTAAGGCGGCGGTAAGCGTTGTGCGCTCCGGTGGCAAGTGCCACTGGAGCGCACAACGCTTACCGCCGCCGCCGCCGCCTACCGATTCGTATAATAAAGTAGCGAGGCTTATTTTTAAAATTTTTAGTTAGTTCGATTCCCGCGTGAGACAAGCGAATTTTAGAAGATCTTTGAATGCAGTTTTGTTTCTTTTAAAAAATAAAGGAATGTTTCCTTTCAGTAAAATGAGCTAACTAAAGGATTTAAGGAAGTTCCCCTCCAGGGCCCATAGACTTTTTCCACCCTGTATATAAAACATTTAAATATTAGCAATGTCTAATGCTTTACAATGACTAAAATATAAGTACACTTCAAAAGGTGTGTTAAGGTAAAAGTGACTTATGACGACGCTTGTTGTAGATCTCTACAAGAAATTGTAATATCCTGTTTCCCATTCATGGTAACTATGTGATCACCCAGCCATGTGATCACCCAACTATGTGATCACCCAACTATGTGGTCACCCAACTATGTGGTCACCCTACTATGTGATCATCCAACTTTGTGATCACCCAATTCTGTGATCACCAACTTTGTGATCACCCAACTATGTGATCACCCAACTATGTGGTCACCCAACTATGTCATCACCTAACTATGGGATCACCCAACTCCGTGATCACCCAACTATGTGATCACCCAACTATGTATTCACCCAGCCATGTGATCACCAAACTATGTGATCACCCAACTATGTGGTCACCCTACTATGTGATCACCTAACTATGGGATCACCCAACTCCGTGATCTCCCAACTATGTGATCACCCAACTATGTAATCACCCAACTATGTATTCTCCCAACTATGTGATCACCCAGCCATGTGATCACCCAACTATGTGATCATGCAACTCTCGGCTTAACGGATGTTTAAGGGTGCGTTTCCACAGAAGCGGAGCTGGGCGAAGCGGAGCAGAGACGTGCAGGAATCGACTAATCACAATGGTTGAAATCCTTATCGCGTCACTCGTCTCGTCTGTGATTGGACGATTCCTACACGTCTCCGCTACGCTCCGCGCAGCTCCGCTTCTGTGGAAATGCACCCTAAGGCCATTATCCTTCAACTGTTTATCGAAGCCATTAATCCATGTTCAGCACTGGGACTCAAATTGCGTGTAAGTGATAACTGTTCCGAAAGTGTACCGACTGAATTATTTACCACTTTCGAATTTCAGTAAATGCAATCTCCGTACAGGACAGCTGAGATAAGGACAAGTATGTACTTATTTAACTTTGTAATGTTCTTGTGTCACAAATAATGTAACTTGTGGAACGTGTGGTGAAAAAGGATAAGTATGATATAACATTAGGAATTTATAGGATTTCCCTTTCTTTTTTTTTAATGAAAATTACGATTTGGATTCTTGAAGTTCAGTGGTTAGAGCAAAGATTTGTAAGTGATCGTGGATTCACAATCAGCGGCGTGTCATTTAGTTTAAAATCTCATAATGACAATCGTAATTCACTTAATGATGAATCGTTAACGGTACCATTATCTTAATGGTATAATCGCCGAGAGCCAGGATTTCGCAACCAAGGTTCCGATGGGACTTTTTATACACACACCTATATACAACATGTAACGTTAAATGCGCAAAACCTCAGACACCCCAACTGATTTTTAATTCAATTGACCTATTTCAGAGAGAAAATAAGTCATTAAAAAAAATGTAAAGGTTTTATGTGCTGTTTTAGTTTTACTGGCCATTCTGATCGTTTCTTGCGTCTGCGACGACGCTTTATCGAGGGAGGAGTCGTCACCGGTCCGCTGCGCCGCGCTGACATTGGGCTGCTTGACCTATTAATAAATAGACACGGCAACGTTTTTAATGATGATTTTTTGAAAAATGTGACCTATATTAAAAAGTGGTTCAATTCATTCTGCTCGTTATTCTGATCAAACTATTTTCAGGTTTTGCGCATTTAACGTTACACGTTGTATAAAGCCTGTTTTTCCCTTAAGGATTAGGCTTAGATGTGGACCTACAGCCTAACTTTTTTATTTTCTGAAAAATTCCGTTAAGGCGAAAAGTTCGGACAAGTCCGGACAGGGGCAAAAAAATGCCGGAAATGTCTGGACAAATTCAGACGGATGGGAAGTTCCGAAAGCAAGTAGCAAGTCACAGAGGGTTTGCAGCCAAAATTCAATTAATTTAGTATTATGGTAAACGCGATAATATTCCAGCAGGTATGGATATGGAAAATGATGACGGTGTCAACATTTTGGATTACCGATGCGTTGCAGACCTTGGACGTTGGAGACAAAATCAAGACAAGTTCATCGAACCGGAACAAAACAATACAACAGCTATAGGTACATAACTGAAATAGGCTCCCTTACATCAAGTACTACGTACTGCCTTGGATAAAATATACATACATAATTATTACACATAAATAAAATTGAAGTGCCTGTTTTTAATGTCAAAATAACAGCTTTTACTAAATGCTGTTATTTTTCTTACTATTAGATTTAAATGTTTGTCTGTCTGTCTATTTTTCCGGCTAATCTACGAAACGGCTGGACCGATTTTGATGAAATTTGGTATGGGGATAACTTGAACCCTGGGAAAGGACAAGGGCTACTTTATATTGACATGCCATGCGGGCGAAGCCACGGGCAGAAGATAGTTGCCTGTAAAAATGTAACAAGTGTCTTGCTTCTTCATATCTATTTATATATATAATGTACCGCCTTTATATAAATAAACGATTTTATTATTATTTATTATTATTATTATATCATTTGAAACTAGCGATAGTACAGGTTGTAACTAATCTAGCCGGCGAGCAGTTTTAGTAACTTTCACTGCACTGCCCGACACAGCAGACAACACGTCAGATTCTTCTAAATTGCATCAGATATTCTATATCCACGGTTGGGCAAAGACAGATAGTATAAGAAAAAGAAAGAAAGAAAGATAGATATTAACCCTATTAGAAGAAAGAAAGATAGATATTAACCCTTAAATGCATAGTCACTACATAGTATAAAACAAAGTCGCTTCCCTGTCTGTCTGTCCCTATATATGCTTAAATCTTTAAAACTACGCAATGGATTTTGATGCGGTTTTTTTTAATAGATAGAGTGATTCAAGAGGAAGGTTTATATGTATAATAAATACATAATATAGTAGAGAAACACTGATAATTTTAGAGGTTTCTAATGTAATGTCGTAAATAAACACATTTTTTTGCGCTTACATTGTAAACGCTGGCTAAACCCGTCGAGATAGATCAAAATAATGTACTACAGTATTGTACACCTTAAAAAGGTCTACAAAAAAGTCCGCAATGGTATATGTCTATCTCTTAGGGATAACCCACAATAACCATTTTTTATCCTATATTTTTTACGAGAAATAATGGCTCTAAACTTATCAGTGTTTCTCCATTGCACCCGTGCGAAGCCCGGGCGGGTCGCTAGTGTTGTATATTTCCATAGAGAATATAACCACTAGAGAGCGTATGGGCCGATTTCTTCGAAGCACACGACTCACTACTGCGGGCCGGGGGATGAGGAAGAACGCGCGGCTGCAATTGGTCAGTTCAAGGTCAAGTTGCATCGTTAGGGCTGCTTTACTTCATTAAGAGAAAATAGTCGATATCGATAAAATGGATTTTAACATTATAATAAATACTAAATCAAAATCATAGAAATAATATTTAATCAAAATCAATCAATTACAAAAAAAAATCCCGGAAATGGACTGATCGGCCCCGGTCGGGGACAGAAAGAACTAAAAAATCCCGGAAAATACAAAAAAAAAAAAAAAAACCGACGAACTGAAAACCGAGGAGGTTCTCAGTTCGTCGGTATTTCTTTTTTGAAGTCGGTTAATAGTAGATAGTTATTTTATTAAAGTATGTGAATTGAATAAAAAATGTATTCATTTTATTTTTCTCGATATCAACTTTCAGCTATTAAAGATAACAGCACTATTTTTTACGATAAACATACAAAAGGAAAGAAAGGGATAGAAGCATTAGAATTGTCTAATACAAGAACGAGACTTTTCCAAAAGACATCAACGCGCGACTCAAAAAGTGTGCTCGTTTACCCAGCCACCATTTTAAATAGACCCCTGCAGTGGCTTATAATCTGATTAAATAAAAAATAATTTTTCGTAATGTTTATGTACCGATGAAAAGTTATGTCATCCTTTTTGTAACTAGATGTCTAAGAATGTTTCCCACACCACTTCACCGCGCATGAAGGCATTTTGATGCGTTATAATTGCATAAACGTTATAAAAAAATTATATTAATTTAGCGTGCACGCAGGTCTAACACTTGGACACAACTAAAATTGCTACTAGTACCGTAGCCTATACATAGGCGACAAAATACTAATAGTTTTCGTGCGTCGGGGCACTGTATACGCAGTCAAGTGGTTATAATAGTCTTTGTATATTTCCAACAACCAATCCAATGCCATATTTTCGTTTCCACAGAGCATGGGGATTCCCCAATTGTTAAAAATATTCAACTCATTTTGTTCACAGTAGATTCGTTCTGATTACATAAAGATGTAAATTTCCACCAGGCCATTTAAAAAATAAAAAATAAAAAGTATTTTTATGAATCTATTTTTTTAAATATTTTTTCCTTACTATAGAGCTAATGTTACGTCCAAATAAATTTAATTTGCTTAAAAAAGTGTGACTCTTACAGGAAGATCACAAACACAATCATAGAAAAATTTAAAAACGAAAATATGTAAAAAGAAGGTAAAAACACAGAAAGTCCTGTACGAGGCCAAAAGGCTCCTATCTCTAAAATAAGTGTCGCAGTGCTGGCATTCTGATAGGGCCTACTGTGATGTCACGGGCAGTTACAAAAATAAATGAATAATCAATAAAATAGAAAAAAAATGCAAATAAAATTAAAGAGTTTAAGAGTGGTCATTCTAACTCTATCTTGTACCGCGTAAGGTACAGACGCCAGCATGTCAAGCTACCCGAAACTGTCAAATTTTCCCGATCAACTTCGAACCTTATGCTTTAGTGGTAAAGTTGAAAATCTATTAAATAAATTTGACAGATTATAGAAGCTTGATGTGCTGGCTAAGGTTACATTTAGAGAATGTTTGAATGGTATAGAATTGGTGTATCTACCTAGGTGCAAAAGTGTTATTAGGTATTACGTGTTATGTAGGTATTAAAAAAGGAGCTACGTCTGCCAGCAAACTGGTTTGCAGTTTGGCAGAGGTAATATACAGTATGGAAACCACATTATGTATATGCAATAAATTATACCACATACCTACTTGCTATCGCGTTTTCTGACGATATACAAAAAAATGAACGAAATCGGTCGCGAAAAAAAACAGCTGTTCCCTACATTTATGTTTGCATATCTCGTGAAAATGTTGGAAGCAGCTGATTTTTTCCGCGACCGATTTTGTTCATTTTTTGTATATCGTCAGAAAAGCAATAATAATCATCAAGCTGTGCATGTTCATTAAAGATTACAATGTCACTGACCTGCATTGTATGTACTACGGAGACACGACTTAGGTAATTTACCTCTATCTAAGGCTGTTCCATTTTATTGTACAGACGAGAGCACATCAAGCTACCCTAAACTGTCAAATTTTCCCAATCAACCTTGAACCTTATGCTTTGGCGATAAAGTTGAAAATCTATTAAAAGAAATTTGACAGATTGTAGTAGCTTGATGCGCTGGCGTCTGTACAAATAGCTTCTGCCCGCGACTTCGCCCGCGTGATATTTGGTCCCATCGCTTGCCCGTGCTACTACTTCGTTTTCTTAGTGTTCTCTTTTTCATTTTGCTTGGTTCCTAAGGGTCGTAGCGCGATGTTGGATAGCCTTTAACGTCCCTCATGGGGCTATCTAATTCAATAAGATTATTTTAAATCTGACTGGTAGTTCCGGAGATTACCCCTACATAAATAATTATGTACAAACAAACAAATTTTACCTCTTTATAATATTAGTACCTATATCTAAATCTATTTCATTTTCACAAAGATCCGATTCGTTTTTTCTGTAATAATTTTCGCCATTATTTGTTAAAAAAACAAATAATTATACATAATATAAATATAAAACTGAAAGGTACAGACAAAAACGTCTTTCGAAATAATTAAAACCAAATAATATTTTGATAAAACGAAAATACGCTTTGGATGTTCTTTATTGTATGTACAATGGTTTATAAATATTTTGCAGAAGTGTTTAAATGTGATAGAATTTTTATTTGGACAAATTCCTTAAGAATTCGGCACAACTTTCAAATTAACCGGTTTAACGTGGTTATGATTACTTACGCTGTATTTTGCTATAAATTCTAACAAAAAACTTCAGAGCAAAACATTATTTATTTACAAACACCAACTTCTGTAATTAATCGCGAAATTGTGATAATAGAAAAACAATCTTTGAAAAAAAAATAGTAAATTATGAATTATTTTGCTACTTTCCATAATTTAGAAATTAAAAAAAAAAAACCGCAAAAAAGTAGAAGTAAAGTAAAAACTCACCTTGATGAATAAATAAAAAAAAAAATATCCGAAAGTTCACTCACAAAACACAACACTGTTACCACAAAATAAATAAAGTTCTACCGTTCTACAAAGAAAATGATCGATGTATTTCGTCCGACTCCTGCGCAACCAATTGTGCGCGCACTCCTTGCAACAACTGCGCGTCAACTGTCGGTTACTTTAGCTTCTACCTTGTTTTTCACTTCAGTGATAAATCATGAACATCATTGTGGTAAGTACCTGTTCGTGATTTCATACTTTTTGACGTAGGTAGGTCTGAAACTCCAGGGGAAAATGTGAGATGGGCTGGTTACCTATGTCATAGGTTTTGATGCCATCATGCTTTTGGTGAGTACATGTAAATGGACTATTCTTCTTTTGTTATTTTGCTTTACCTACTTTTCTTTATTTTTCTTCAATCGCTTTTGGCAGTCCATCTTATTAGAGCCAGGTTTTGTGCTAGCTGGTAGTAGTAGCACCGTTTTTCACTATATTTGGTTAACGTTAAAAGCTATTAAGGGCAGCAGCGTAACTATAAATACCAATGCACCTGTGACCCCGGGAATGTCATCTGTAATTGGCGGTGTCGACAGCTGATGGACTAACGGGTGTCTCTTTTCGAGAATCTACATCTGCTGAGCTAAAGGAATTGAAGAGACTGTAGATTAGATCTGATAAGATAGGTAACTGATGTTTCGGTACATCTTGCCGAAAATAGCGCACCATAATATTACTTGTGCAGAATTTCTCACATTTGTTCCACATTGTCACATGGTGTAACTTCCTATGTTACGGACACAGTAGCAACAACACAAAAACACACAAACACAAAACAGAAACACAACACAAAACAACAACAACAACTTTCTAAACAGATTATTTGAGTTTGATAATATGACGAGTTCTTTCCTCAAAAGACTATTTCAGACACTAATCTATGTAGACCATGTGGTCTTCATATGGCCTGACAAAAAATAATGTCTGGACTCAAAAGCGATTGTGATATCTTAGTTTGTTTCCGTGATTCTTCTCAGAGTAGTCGGATAGAGGAAACATCGACCTCATCTAGTTTGAAAAGATAGTACATTTTTGATATGTAAAAGTGTTTTTAACCACTTTACCGAAATCAATATCATTTATCCGTGACATGCTAATATAGCGCTAAAACAGCAGTAGGTATCTATCGATGAGAATTTAGGATAGTGTTATGTCTTGCCAGTGAGGTACCTATGTTGTGGTCAGCGACGCGGAACGACCGTATAAAGGGGAACTACCGACATCTTGAGGTAAAATTGGTTTGGTAGTCAGACTTTCAAACTTTCCTGTTACAGGTATTAAACCTACTTATTTTTACGGCAGTAGATATCTACGGGTACATTGGTACGGTCTAGGAGTGAGCGATAGATGGCTAGCTGAAAAACTCACTAATATGTTTTCTCAATCGTGTTTGTGTTAGTCTCAAGATCGAGATAGAGTATGTTTAAGCAGCTGTAATTATAATAATTAAGCTACGTCCATTATACACGATGAACGATGCTAACGGCTGTATACTTGACGACCTTATACGTCCAGCAAACTATTAATTTGCCAGCAGTTGAGCTAAGATCATTCATGGAGTGTCCATAGGGCTTCTTGCCCGTTCTTCTCCATAAGAATCTACTACGCTTTGGAATAGCCAAACAACTTCATCTTTCTATCTGACCGACTCCTAGACAGTTCAAAAGTAAATTGTTTAGTTGAAATGAATGCTCAAGAGTTTTGAGTTTGATTTTTTTTTGTTAGATTTTTTTCCGTGGGGTAATCCTCATGGATACCCTCCGTCCGAGGAGGACGGAGGGTTATGGACACATTCGCCGCACCCCCGACTGGCATCAGCCCGCCACGCCTAGCGGGCCCCGTCATCGTGCAGCACGATCCCACGACCGCCTCCTATAAAGGCGCGCAAGGAATATTTCGTGCCACCTCTTTGTGGTGTTAATCATATCTACCTACAAAATATGTTCATAATCAATCTATAACCTTCCCACTACTGGGACACAGGCCTCCGCTCTGTGAGAGGGAGTGGGCCGTAATCCACCACGCGGGCCCAGTGCGAGTTGGTAGATGTCACATGTCTTCGACTTATTGGTTCTAGGACATGCTAGTTTCCATAAGATGTTTCCTTCACCATTTTTGAGAGCGGTGGTGATGAAATAATGCTGGATTCGTTTTCCCTTCTACCGATATTTTTTCTCCAGACAGTTCATTTTGTTTATATGTATGTATATATGTATCTATCTATGTATTGTTATTAATTCTTGTATTGTATAGTAATTTCCTAGCTATCTATCCCGTATGTTGCACCTACCATATTTTGTCTCTGCATCACCCTAAGGTTGACTGGTAGAAAATGCCTCAGGCATTAAGTCCGCCTTTGTACAGTACTTTTATACTTGTGCATAAAGTTTTAATAATAAAATAAATAAAAAATAAATAAATTACACAAAGTAAAGTGCCTGCCTGGATTCGAACCCACGACGTACAACTCGTAAGCCGGGGCCGTCACTGCTGGGCCACCACTGTTCTTACACAATATGTAAGGCCCTTTATTTCGGTTACCATAGATGACACCATATCTCAAAGGGTTCCAAGAGTAATGTGTAGGTACTATCAAAACTACGCACGTAGCTTCAAGTGTCAGTAGTACAGTCATAGGGGAAAAACAAAATATTTCCTGTTTTTTAAGCTCGTGACAATGGGATTAAAACAACGACGTATGTATAAATGATGACGTGTTTGATAAGTCATATTTTCTTTCGAATAGGTGAAAGATGTGAGGTACGTAACAAGGATTTTTGCAAGGACATTCAAAGTAATTCGGTATTAATAATCAATAGACAATGCTAAATGCTTAATTACCTATGAGGAAAGAGCCGCGAGAAATATTTATTGCTTCCTTTTCTAGCTTCTTTTCCACTTCGTCCATATTTGATTTGGGGTTTTTCAAAATGTTAATGGTAAAAAAAGAGATCGAAGAGTTTAAGGAAATAAAATGGCAGCATTTTTCGAGGTCACGTTTTGTACCGCCAAGCAAGTAACGGAAGATTTTAAACTAACTTACTTGTCCAGCAATAACATTGTAAAGCATTACAGCAACCTTAATAACTTATGAAATTGCCGATTTTTGATACTGGCTACTTTGAAGATCGATATCTTTCACCCTATTTAGAATTCCAAATTCAAATTAATTTTATAATATAGCATGACCTTTTGTTTTTCTAAATCAGTTATTCATTTTTTTCTTGCCGTTCAATTTTTTTTTTAAATGTCCATCCATGGAAAATGGAAATTGCGCACTATTTTCGAATACGAGTTCCATCGTGGCACCAACGCAGCACAGACAGCACGCAATATTAACGACGTGTATGGACATAGTACCGCATGTGAACGTACGGTCCGTTTTTGGTTTGATCGCTTCCGTTCTGGAATTTTTGATCTCAACAATGGGCCCCCGTGGCCGGCCGGAACAATGATGAATTGAAAGCCATGTGTAATTGAACATTTTTCTAATTTTAGGTACTTGAAGGCATCCCATAAATGTGGATGTAGGCATAGACGGCAGAATCTCTAGTGGGTGCGAGCTCCACATAACCACTGCGTTTGCCAGGCAGGCGGTGTGGTATTCTCACATGCATTTAGTGCGCCTAAATCGAATTTATAATTCGGGGAGCATATAGGTTAGTTATAAAACTGATATAAGTAGGTGGGTTATGGTTGCTACTTGGGGCAGTTTCGTGAATGTTGCAAAGGATTTGCCGAACTTTAGTTTCTCATGAGAAAAGTTGAAAACCTCAATTAGATTGATATGGGGGCTTAATATAACGGGTGAAGAGAGACACCAAAAGGAGCCGAGAGTCACATATTCTTTCCGTAATTGTGATAATTTTTATGCACTGGAACGTCTGGAACATACCCTTCTATCCTTCTGATTACGGATTTATTGACGGTCCCAACGTCAACTCCAACATTTGTCACGAAAACACGACGAAAATAATACATTTTGTAACTTAACTTTAAGCATCCCCATGACTAACGGGGTCGTGGGGTTGCGTGCGCTACCGTAAACAGCGATTTCTCACCAAAAATAAAAGTCGTTTCTCAGCAATATTTTTTGCTCAATGTTTGTTTGGTGTTGTACAGACGCCAGCACATCAAGCTACCCGAAACTGTCACATTTTCCCAATCAATTTTGAACCTAATGCTTTAGAGATAAAGTTGAAAATCGGATTGTAGTAGCTTGGTGTGCTGGCATCTTTACATAATGATATGACGGGTATGTGCGTAAGTGTAGGTAGCGTAAGCAAATTCATCGTTATTGACCAAATAATTTAAGTAGGTAGTTAGATGTAAAGGGTACACTCGGTATTCTTTAATCCTTTTAATGAACCGGAATTTACGCAAACAATAAATAAATAATCTTATTTACGTACAGTAGTGTACCTACCTGCTTGCCAAATATCAGGTGAAAGCAAAGGTCGCGCTGGACAATATTGCCATGATGTCATCCAACGGTAGTTCTTTTTATTTTCCAGTCGCTTATAATATTACTAGCGACTCACCCCTGCTTCGCACGGTTTTTGCAACATGAAAAATCATCAAGATTTCCTTATTATTGTGTAAGTTTAACATTAATAGTAATAATAATAATTAATAAAAGTAATTCAGACAAGACCCATATTACATAAAACATAAAACATCACAATATCACTGCTACAAAATAAATTAATGAATACAAATTAAAAAGGTCACAGAATTAAAATTAAAATAAAATGTCAATACAACATTAAAATAAACGAAGATTAAAAGATAAAAAGATACAAATTGTCACGGTCACAGAATTCAAAATTAAATTAAAAGAAATTAAATCATATTTAAAAAAAAAACAATCAATACAAGTCACAATGCCAATCACCTTAGTCTAAATTTAGGTTTGGACCCGGAGTGCTCAACATGTAGCCTGGTCCAGTACCGCATTATTGGACAATCCAAGTCCAGATCCATCCTCCATGCAAGCAGCTGAAGGTAGTTGTTAGAACTGCCTCGTACGCGGTGCATCAGGGACACAACTCTCTTGCGAATAATCGCCGCAAACCCATCTATTTTTGCGTCCGCAAACATACCCGATGCGCTACAGTAGCGAGAAACGCTCAGTTTCTTGTCGCACAATTAGCCGTATTGATACATATTACAAGCCTGAAAAATTGAGTCTATTGTCAAATGTTCAAAGAAAAGACCAATAAAACTACGATCATAATAAAACAATCGTAAAACAGAGCTCAAAAAATATTTTTCGTCGCATAATTCTCCAAATCTTGAGCGTAAACTATCATATTTTATGTAATGATAATGAAGGTAATTCAATCAACTAAAGAAACTAAAATGTATTCCATTGAGCCGTGCTTGTATTAATTAATTTAATTAAAACCGTAATTACTTTTATTTCCATGGTCATTCGATTCAACTAACATCAAACGCATCGCTATTTTGAACCTTAATTGTTTCCGCGATGCGCTATTTTACAGTCTTAACAATTTGCTTCTTACCGCGCCTTAATACATAAATCTTCCGGAATAATTCCTTCATGTAGGTGAAAACCGTATCAAAATTTTTTACGAAGTTTAGAAGAACAAATCGACTTTATTTTAAAATTATCGGTATAGATGTGTATACAACTTGTTTAGCATATAGCAATGAAGAGAAAAGTAAGCAAATATGGCCAAACTCTCAAGGTTGAATAGAACGAAAATTAATAAAACAAATACATAATTATTTAAATTATACAGAATGAGAACTTAACGGTTGGCACCTAACGGTATGTTATTTTTCCAGTAATAGGTATAAGTATACCTACTTACCTATTTTTAACCAATTTCAAAAAAAGGAGGAAGTTCTCAATTCGGTTGTTTTTTATGTTTGTTACCTCAGAACTCCGTTATTTATAAGTCGATTTGCAAAATTATTTTATTAATGGATAAGGTATGCCTCAGGGGTGGTCTCATATAACTGTGCTTGCGGAGTTAGCTTATAATACAATTTTTTTCGACTTAGTTTATATTGATGATGTTTTAATAGCTTCCTGTCACTGATATATTTACATAGCAAGTAGTGTTATATGAATTTGTGGTGTGTGGTAGCTAAAAAGTGAAAAACAAAAACTTAAAAAAAAAACAACCAACTTCCAAAAAAAATCACTAATAAGTGAAAAATAACTTTAATTTCGGAATTCAGTGTTACAAAACGAAAATGCGGAAAGTTTATCGTTTAAAAATTGGTGGAAAAAGGAAATTCAAAAAATAAAATTAAGGTATTGTTGTCAACTAAGTGAGTATTACTAAATTGCCTAATTAGCAGCAGGTTGCTCTACTACAGTTGTATTTTCTCGTACAAATTGTGATTAATAAAGAATTAACCTAATCGGCAAAAATCGGCAGGCACTTAGTGGCTTTACCTACGCTTTACATATCGCATATGCAAATGATATTAATTACCTAATCTTCTGTTTTCGCCTCTGATAAACCTAATATGGCCTTGAACACTTGGAATCGAATGCAAACTCTTAAAAAATTATAAAAATTAAACGCCACAGCAAAAACAATTGTGAAGTTTGCGTCAAGATCATTAGTGTTAGAATTTCATCAGGCGCTTCACAACACTGCTTCTGAATATTTCCACTTTATTTACTAAGAAACCATTACCTATTGAAGAGGCAATCGAGGCAATCGATATATGAAAGTTTTCAAACGAAGGAAATTAAAACCTATTTCCTAAAAAGGTCTGAAATATAGAAGACCGACTAAGACCCCAAAATATTTACGAATGGTCGGATTATAAAACAAATCTACAGCATTATAGTATAGGATGTTAGTTTCACAAGGAGGCTGGTAGTGTCTCTCACCAAAACTACTAAGAAACCTACGTACTTTATCAGCTAGTGCTTTTAAAAATGCTAATTAACTTATCTATAAACTGCGTGTAGATAACAAATCTACAAGATTATCAGCGATCGTTATCAATAACGTGACAATATTCTAGCGACTGGTGACACAAAGGTTACGTGACGCGGTCTCCAATAATGCTATCATTATCGAGCGAGTGAGCGAGCGTGATTATATTACACAAAAACGTGAAAATTTGATTACCAATACCTACACAGTAAGGCTGATAATAACAAAAAGTCTGATTCAGCAGAACCTGAAAATAATAGTCTTTGTGATCACAAAAAAACAGTTAGGCACCATCCTACAACAGCAAAAAAAAAGAACGGTTACAAAACATAAAACTTTAATAAAATCTCGAAATAAAAAGGGACTAAGTTGTAAAAAGAATGGAAAAACGACGAAACACTTGAAAAAAGAAGAATGAACGTTGTGATAAATGATTTACACATATTTCTGTAAATTGTTCAAAAACACATTTACATTTTTTTTTTTAACTCGATGAATTCGGTGTTTCCTATCCGACTAATCTGAGAAGAAAGACTGAAAAAAAACTCAGAGAGTCCAGACATAATCTTGGTCTGGCCATATGAGAACCATGCAGATTAATATCTGAGATGGTCTTTTGAAGAAAGAACTTCTTATTCCTTTGACGTCCACTCTCTGAACCCTATCACTTAAGTATGAAGTCAGAAGATAATTCCCTGAGTGAAATATTTTCCTGAAGGTATTATTCTAAATAGTGTGGTGGTTGTGAATCCATATTTATCCATTGAACATTATTTTATCTTTCTGTTACCATGTTGTCTCTAGATATCTACAAATACATTGCAACATCTGCTCTCTAACATCTAGGTACATCGTTAGATAACGATTTTTTTTTTCAGTATATTCAGTCTAGATGAATGTTCTAAACATCAACCTTGATATGACACAAATGCACAAAATTATTCATATAGGTGTCATACATAGATAGTACTTCCATTGAAAGTAAATTTAAATCTGTGATAATCAGGCATTTATCACCAAAGGACCAAAAACCTAATCAAGCAGGTATAACGAACGATAAAATACGTGTTCTGCTAATTTGCCCCAGTGTACACACTAAAACAAAGATAATATAGCAGCTAACTAATCGTCGGCACTATCTGATAACAGCATCAGTGTGGCGACACCTTCCGAAGCAAACGCCGACTTTTCAGTTCAAAAAGTACCAGAAATGAGTTAGTGACGGTTCTGAAGTGGTACTAAAAGTGTCAAACATTGTGGGTCAGTGAATTTTTGTGTGTTTTTTCATCGTAAGTTCTTTTTAAGGTAACGTTTTGTGAAAGTGTGAACGTGTGTTTAGTCATGTAATGTAGATGAATTATTTTGTGGAATTAGATTATCTATATGATAATAGGTTACAGAGGTATGCGTACCCAACAAATGGTGCTTTACTAGTGATCATGTTTGAGATCCCTGACCTACTATGTCGGCTTATTATAAGAAAAAGAAGTATCAGTAGTAGGTAATGCTGAGTAAACAAAGTATTGGTCTTAAAAATAAAGACTCATTTACGCAAATATTCTGTAGAATATTTTTGATGAATTACGAAAGCGGTTGACACTATTTAGATACTTAACGTCACAGGTTAGAAATTCATACTCTGACTAGTTGACCACTTACAATTTATTTCATAAACAATGCAATAAAAAAAGTAAAACTTTAGTTGTTATAATATTCTTATTTTAATAAGCTTATATAGGTACTTTAGAAAATAAGGCATGAATTAAAACTTAACGATTCACTGTTACTTAAAATAACGATTCTTTACTATCTCAATTTCAACAGCGCTTGGGATGGGTGCACCAAAAGAGTCTCTTCAAGTGACAATAATATATAATAGTTGACATCTGTAGTAAATAATCGTCCAGCTTTTCCTGGGCAGTCAGCACCGCTACTACCAATCGCTGACTGGCGATTTATTTATTTATCTAGGCTGGAACTACATATTCTCGAGAGCAACTTATTACTGCTGGGGAGTTTGTTGCGCGACTTCTTAACAGCTACGCCACTTCTTGCAAGCACTAGGAAGCGGTAAAGAGCGGGCGTTTTGAGGGACTGTCTTATGTCATTTTGACGTCCAAAAGGGGCTGACTCTCAACCTAATTTGTGTCATGATTTTTGATTTAGTAACTTAGAAGAAGCAAAGAGATGATCACATACATGTTCAAGTCTAGACTAAAACTAAACATAAGTACTCGTACCTACTCTCCTTACATCTATAGACACTTTATATGACGTCTAAGATAAACAATATTCTTACTACAGTCAAGTATCGCGGTGAAACAAGTTAAAAAGATCTTCCGATTATATTTTTATCTTATCACGAGGACTTTATTGTTATCTGTTGTTTAGTTACGCGGTGTGCGCGGGCGCAGTGTCACGTTAACATTCTTCTGTTAAGAAAATGTGTGGAGAAGTGTGAAGGATTTTTGGGGTGAGTTTGGGTGGGGGTGAAAAGTGAGAGCGGTTGAAAGGGGTGAAATGTTAAATGAATGTTTGTTTGTGTGAGTTAGAAATATGGTTATGTGTAATTCTTAGTGTAACATTAGCTTAATTGACAGACCCTTTTAATAAAAGTGTACAAGAGTTTCCCTGGAAAAATGTTTAGATTATTCCATGAAATAACGTTTTTTGACTAACAGCGCATTTTTCGGATTTATGCGTAGAGGATTTAGGCCTATAAACGCACTGGATAAAGTGGAGATCTCTTCTCTCTCTCATCCCTTGTTGAATTCCAACATTTTACTTATAAAATGTCCACGAAGGCTGGGCTAGTGATGGCCTAAACCCACAATGAGTGTCTTACGATTTGTTGGTATCAATAACTACGTATGTGTGATACTGAGAGAATGATTATAATTACAGCTGAATGTTGAGTCCCCTGAATCTTGACACATACTTAGTGAAAAAGGGAACTACATATTACATAGGTACCTCCTGTAGGTAGGTAGTTCATATTGGTATGCCTACAAGAGGCAGCTTAAAGTAAGGTGAAATCGTAGTAGATTTTACTTTTCAGTACTTTGAATGGCTCTTAGCGGAAAACAAATGAATTTGCATGTTTGTCTAAAATGTGCCTTAAGTTTGCTAACATTTATTAAAAAAAAAAAATCTTATCAATAGATCCAGTAACCAGAACACACACAAACATGCTTGTTTAACAAAAACAATTAAGTATCTTTCACCAAAAATGGAAAATCTCAATATTCCACATTCCATTTACTGTTAATGTTAGTTCGGTATAAATAACGTAGCACACACGTGAACAGCATGGCTTTCCTCTAGGCGCCGCGGCCGTGGAGTTGAGCTCGTCAAGCTATCGGTTTGTTTGAAGATTCGACATTCACTGATATAATTATAATTGGTTTAATTTGTATGTCTGCAATAATGTAATATGATAATATCTCTGATAGAGATACTTACGAATAGTTTTGAATTGAAGGACGAGATAAATTTTTATTTATCTCGTCCTTCATAATGTTGCTGGGAGCACTGGCCACCAGTGCGCTCCCTGCAGAATTTGTGTACCATGTTTACCAGCGGCTTCGGCCCCGACTTACGAGTTGTAGTTCGCGAGTTCAAACCCAGACAGGCTTTGTATTTCATCACCACTGTTCTCAAAACGGTGGAAGAAAACATCGTAAGGAAACCGGTATGACCTAAAACCAGAAATTCGAAGACATGTGACATCTACCGACCCGCACTGGGCCCGCGTGGTGGATTACGGCCCACTCCCTCTCACAGAGAGGAGGCCTGTGCCCCACTAGTGAGAACATTAAAGGCTAATTATGCTAAACAATTAACCTTTTAACCGCCATACAATCCTGCAAAAAAATATGCCCCTAGCGCCAATCACGTATTTTCAAGGTCAACTATAGTGATGTGGACCAATCCCTACCGCAAATATGATTTTAAAAGTAAAATTACACGTTTTTACGAAAATCTAATGTTTTTTTTTAATTCATTACCCTCATAACAATAATAAGATTAAAATTACCCACGTCAAAAACCTATAACCATATACATAGACACTACTAAAGCCAAGATAGAGTTTAGTTCATAATTCTACAAAATTCGGTTTTTGGAATCCCTATTGTTGCATTTATACAACCCCGGCGCTAACATTAGAGATAAACAAGAGCGTAGATAGTGCGGGGACAAGTGAAATTATTTCAGGTTATCGATTTTATTACTCAAACTATGAATATGTTCAATTTGTGTATGACAAAGGGTAGTAGAACGTTTTAAAAGTGTTCCTGTTTAAAATAAAAACTTAATTTATGGTCAACTAGCGACCCGCCCCGGCTTCGCACGGGTGCAATGCTGATCACTATCACTACATAGTATAAAACAAAGTCGCTTCCCGCTGTCTGTCTGTCTCTATGTATGCTTAGAACTTTAAAACTACGCAACGGATTTTGATGCGGTTTTTTTTAATAGATAGAGTGATTCAAGACGTAGGTTTATATGTATATAATACATGCATAATATAGTACAGAAACACTGATAATTTTAGAGCCATTATTTCTCTTAAAAAGTATAGGATAAAAATGGTTATTGTGAGTTATCCCTAAGAGATAGACATATGCCATCGCGGACTTTTTTGTAGACCTTTTTAAGTTGTACAATACTGTAGTACATTATTTTGATCTATCTCTTAGGGTTAAGCCAGCGTTTGCAATGTAAGCGCAAAAAATGTGTTTATATCACATTAGAAACCTCTAAAATGATCAGTGTTTCTCTACTATATTATGCATTTATTATACATATAAACCTTTCTCTTGAATTACTCTATCTATTAAAAAAAACCGCATCAAAATCCGTTGCGAAGTTTTAAAGATCTAAGCATACATAGGGACAGACAACGGGAAGCGACTTTGTTTTATACTATGTAGTGATGACAGGTCATTTAATTGTCACTGCTAAAAAGGACATTGCTTTGCGAGTCTCCGAAATGGCAAATGCAGGTATGTGTTAATTTTCTTATTTAAATTTTAATTAAACATCAATTCTATTTGCTTTATACCATCTAAACGTAAATACTTAAAATATTATGTGTAGTAAATTTTTACTTTCTACAAAAAAAAAGATCAATCTTCCTCGAAATCTCCTAAAATCCTTATTAATTCCTCTGCACTCGAAATTTTGCGATTCAAACACAGCCACAATACCCAATGAAATAAATTAGTTACCCACTAATTCATTAATAATTTTTAACAACGTCCCCTCACTATTATCATTATGAGTTCGCTTGTGACGTCACAAGCGGTTGCATATATAAGGTCCCATTAAAATAGTTGGACAAATTTTAATACAGCGTTCAGTACGTCTAACCAAAGATATCCAAGCAAAAAAAACAATGATTAAAGTGATTTTATTTTGATCGAAAATAATAAATTGTTCGGCACCACAGCCGGCACTCTAGAATAAACCCATCCTTATGGGTAAGTACTTGCACTCGGGCGGCCAGTACTGTTAGGGCCGACACATATGGCGAGGTGTCAAACAAAAATCAACATTGTGAGCCTTAAAATAAAGTCGAAAATAAATAACCTAAGACGCGCAATTTGAAAACAGGCTAATATTGGGGGTGAATAAACTTTCCTTGAACACATGATTATGAACCGTCTAGGTACGAAAAGAAAAGATTCTAATTTCCCATCACACTTTACCAGGCTTTGGACTGTCTAATTGCGTGCTGAACTGTTATCAAAGTATTAAAGCAAATGCAGAAAGTTGTAAACAAACAAGCGCGCAGTGGATACAATGTAGTGTTATGAATCTTTTTTATTTATTTAAAGTTCGATAACAGTAAAACACTGAATCAGTCATGGTTAAAAATTAGAATCAGCCCTATTTACAATAATTAATATAAATACTACTTACTCTACGACGATAGGTGGATAGGTACGTAATTACATTCATTGTTGAACGTGCCTACCGTTTTGAGCGATGCACTTGCGAGCGCGTTTAATTTCTTTGCACTATTAAAAGAGTGTCACTTTCACTTTTTATTGTTTCAAATGCGAGGGTGATTCGCGTACATAGCTCATTCACGCTGGCTATTAAGTGTCCATTTTCACCGTACAATAAATCTTTAGCACGACCCCAGAAATAAAAATCAAGCGGAGTCAAGTCCAGGCTCCTAGCAGGCCACGGGACAGGACCACCCCGACCAATCCACCGGTCTCCGAACCGAGAATTGAGATAGTCTCTTACGTTTCCAGCGAAGTGTGCTGGCGCGCCATCATGCTGGAAGTAGAGGTCACGCCAGACTACCAGGGGTACATCTTCTAACATTGTTTCAACATCGTTACGTAACAAGTCTATGTACGTATTATTGTTTAAACGGTTAAGAAACAGGCCCTAAAACTTTATTGTCTAGCACTCCTACCCACACATTTACACTAAACCGTGTTTGGTAATAATCCGGTCTCACTTTATTTGGGTTAATAGTTGTCCAGTAATGGGAATTATGTATGTTAAATAACCCAACACGTGTAAAAGTACATTCATCAGTCCAGAGAATGTGACGTTGGGGTTGTTGCAGTAGCCACCTACAAAATGTTAATTTGTTCAGTTCTTGCACACGAGTGCAATGATATGGGTGGTGGCCTTTATCACGAAGGAGCTTCTTCCACACGTAAAAATCGCTGACGTTGAATACACGACCGGCATCGGCAGTGCTCGCCGTGGGGTGTATTCTAAAGAAATCTAAAACGTCTTCTTCAAGGCGCACCGGAT
Organism: Eremobia ochroleuca; assembly: GCA_949629135.1. Taxonomy (NCBI): domain Eukaryota; kingdom Metazoa; phylum Arthropoda; class Insecta; order Lepidoptera; family Noctuidae; genus Eremobia; species Eremobia ochroleuca. Next base: position 19,463,791 of record OX451399.1, read on the forward strand.
AGCGCGGTCTTCCTGCGTCAACCACTGGTGGCATGAAGGTGCCACATTCACGATGGCGCTGTACTGCTCTCAGGATTATGGTGAGGCTCGGCCGCCTTCCAAATCTTTCTTGATAAAGGATTTGGGCTTGTCGTAAGCTTTCGTTGCACTCACGATAACACAGGACCATTTCCAAGTATTCTTGGTTGCTGTACGCGTAATAAGGCATTGTTGTCGATTGTGATAACTACGTAACAACACACACGCAGACTTTCATGTAACATGTTCTGTTGGCTCGGTTGCGCGACGAAAACTGAAATGGCTTCATTGTCAATTTGTCATATTTTACGTCAGCGGCCCTTCGCCCCGGGCATCCCCGCGGTGAAGGGCTATGTTAGAGTGAGATGGCATGAGTTGAACAATGAAACCGGCGGGTGGTGACATGGCCACGTGCGCCTGGACCATTATTTCGTAGAATCAGAATTTATGAGATAGCAGACATGGATGTGTTTATGCATTGGGTAACCAAAATGTTTAGTGCATTTTCGCTAACTGATTTTTTTTTTTTTTAAAGTATCTAATGCATTTTTCTTATTTTTTTTTTTACCATTGTCCTTATTTTGGTGGTCTGAATGATTTGTAAAAGTTTGTCCACCTATTTTAATGGGACCTTATATACAACTCCGGCGCTGGACTCCTTTGAAAACATTAAAGTGCTAGGGTTGTTACTAAAATACGATTTAGTAAAAACCGTCACTTCAATTGTAATATTATGAATCTACCTTAAATCATGTGAAGTTTTAGATGTTATAGTTAGAAATAGAATCAAACAGCAACAAGCATTGAATTACTTTCTAATTCTGAATGCCTAACTTATTTGTATGTTATTTGAATAAACTAAAGTTGCCATTAATGCGCAATAAATAAACTTATGTGTTACATCACTACTGTTGTATTTATACAACTCTGGCGGTACATGTTAAGGTCAAACCTGCATTTTGCGATGAGTTTTATCCATTTTTTTCACCGTTAATTTGGCGCTTAGCATAAGTGATGTTAGGGCAAATGAAAGAAATTCCTTGAATGGCAAAGGTGGTCTTTATAATTATTATGAAATTGCTGCTACGTAAATAAAAATACGCTTGAAAATCACTTCGTAGACTTCAGTTGCGAATTTACAACTGTGGCGCCAGGGGCTCAAAAATGATAAGTTGCTTATATACAACTGCGGCGGTTAATGGGTTAATGTTGTTGCACATCCTGTTCAGTTGCTTGCAACATTTGCAACACGGACTGTTGCAGTGTTGCTGGAAGCAGGAGAGAGCGGTGAAAACATTGTTTTAACAATACTTAGGCCCACTTTCACCAGTTTCAACAGTTCTATTTCTGTCAATCGTTTGAAGATATATAAATATCTTTAGCGCTAAACGTATTTAGTATTTAGTTAACTTTTATTTTATGAAAACGAGGCCTGCGTTCCAATTCTAATGCTATGAGAGATGGTCAGTTGGAATCACAACTCTGCGGTGAGATTTTATTTTGGTATGCTGTAAGTTGATTATCTCTTTGCTTAGATGCAAACCTATCACGTCTTGGAAGGATTACGTCGAATTATAGTTCACTCTGTATTCCGTCCATCGCCAATGCACCAAATACGCGTCTGTTAAATCATGTGTAACTGCAAAGATGCAACCAACACTTCTCTCTCGTCAAGTAAAAACCAGGAAGATAAACAAAATCCTGGGTACTAAATCTTCACATCATCTGAATAGGTACATACTTACTTTATACTTACTTACTTACGCATTTCGAAAAAAAATAACAAGATGAATCATTCCACTACAATTAGAGTATCATAGTGTTAAGTACATAACGCTGTTCCACAATTAAACAGCTTGATAGCACTTCACACACAACGTAACATCATAACGTCAATGTTATGTAATGTAACATTCTTGTATGTCTCCTTCTGATTGTAACTCGGAAACGACTGTATCGATTTTCATGAGTATGAAGTATGGAAATTGTTGGTGCGTAACGAGATAGAGTATATCCCTAAATTTGACGTTAGATAGGGATAAGTTAATGTGTTTTTGAACGAGTAGGTAGCTGGGTTCATTAGTAAATTGTCATACATTCAATACCACATCGTACCACACTTATTGAAACATATTGCACTGTATTTGTTTCGTAGTAGTAGGGCTGATTTTCGTAGTTCAGGCCACGTCCTGATATCTAGATACATATCCTCTTGTATTAGACGTATGAAATTCTATAGAGCTATTTAATAAATAAAAAAGCTCTTTTAGATTATACACGTTGGCAGGGGCACCGATGCGCAACCGGTTAGCATGGATTCAGTACATGATTCAGAACCCCTCTGCCTTGAAATTTTTCGACGGTTATTAAAAAAAAGTTGTTCCATAAATTTGGACCTCGTAGGTATTGCACTCTATGAAACAGCTGTTTTCTTTTTTACCGACTTAAAAAAGGAGGTTCTGTATTCGACCCGTATGTATGTATGTTTGTATGTCCGCGAGTTTCTCAAAAACTGATAAACCAATGTTGATGTTTCTTTCATCATCGTGATCTACATACTTTCAGGGAGGTTTTAGTATAAATAATACACTAGGTAAGTAACTATTCTCATGCACTAAGTTAGATGCATAAATGTACTGCATCTCCGGCATTTCTATGCGAATTTTCTAGTCGGTGTCTTCAATTCTTCAATGCACCTTTGCTTGGTACCGCTTGACTGCGATTGTATATACATATATGTATTGTTTTTAATGGAATGTGGTCCCAAATAAATTTGATTAACTTTGCTTGGGTAGTTTTTGAGTTAGCTTCAATAATACGATTTTTTTCCAATTACTTTCCTGACACTGTTATTTACATAGCAAGTAGTGTTATTTGAATTTGTGTAGGGTAGGTACAACTAAAAAGTGAAAAATAAAAACTTTTTTATAAAAAAAACAACCGACTTCCAAAGAAAACACAATAAAGAGAAAAATAACTTTAAATTTCGGAAGTGGTGTCAAAAAACGAAAATGCAGAACCAACGACAACGACTTCCGAAATTACAGTTATTTTTGACTTTGTTGTGTTCATTTTGGAAGTCGGTTGTTTTCTTTTGAAAAAAGTTTTTGATATCCGAAGAAAAGGGTCTACGTTAGGGGGTCTAAAATCATGTGGTGAATTCATGGTTTCAGTTTGTGAGTCGACGACGAGCACGATTGCAATAATGATTACCTTTTGGAGCTGAATTAGAATAATGTTTTGAAAACTGACGTAGTTTTTTGGTCTACCTCAACTTATTAAATAAGAGAAGATGGAAATGGAATATTTAGGTACCATTTAACAGAAAAAGAACGTCATCTTCTTTAGTGTCTCTTGAGCTATACGATTAGCTCACGAGGTTCATAGCGTGTGTAACTGCTCAGGGTACACCGGACATTTAAAGTGTTGTCACTTGTTGAAGGTGTAAAGTCCCGAAAGGTGAACGTGAAAAAGTACTGAAATAAAACCATTTAAAAATCCGTCTTTGAAATCTGTAAAGTTGTTTCCTACCGTTAAGAGATTAGAGTTTTTCTTTCATTGCTGATAACCAGTAACTGACTATCAAAATTGTGAAACGCTGTGGAACGTAAGGTTACCGCGCGTTAACCGCGAGATAAGATGGCAGATTATGTGACCGAAGATTACGCAGTACACTATCTGTTTGCCTTACATATTGTTGCTTTCCAGTGTTGCCTCACGATGGAAAGAATTGATTGAAATAGCAACATTGTAGTCAGTGTGGACCCTCGGGAAGTTCTATTTTTAAGTCTTCAGAACGATGAAAGCTTATAAAATATCTAACACCCACACAAACCCCCCCCCCACACACGCACACGCACACGCTCACCAGCTATCTCTTAGGGCCGTTGAGCTTTAACTATGTGGAGGTGAGAAGAGGCCTTGATCAACTCACGGTAGCCTGTAAGACCTTACGGCGACGTATCGACTGCCCAGAGCTCCATGGCCTTTTCTGCCGATTATCGGTGCTCAAGAAATGCATCGGACATCGTCAGAGCCAGTGGCACAATCTGTTTGAACAACTGTCATCAAAAACGGAAGCCAGAACCGAATCCCCAGTCTGTCGTACTTCAAAAATGCTAAATAAAATTATGCGTATTACATGTTTGGTGTTTTGTAAGAGAATGTATTCAAGGGAGTCCACTGTTCCGTGTTAGTTTTTAAATAAATTTTATACACTAATTTTTGTAAATGTAATAAGATTTTCTTAATTAATCAATCTAATTGGTATTGTATTATATGTTTAATTAACTATAAATAGGTAAATAATAACTGCTGGTACTGTTAGGCTATTGACGCATTATGCTGAAGCTGCAGCGGCACCAGCACCCCCGTGGTGCCGCTGTATTAGTCACCCTTGGATTTGTATGGACCCTCACACATGGTGCCGCCGCGGCGACGGCGAGTTTTCAAAAGTCTTGATACCGTGGCGGGAAAAACGTTGCCGTTGCGGCACCATGTGTAAATGCTCTAACTGAACCAAGAACGCAGATGAACGGCAGTGGACGATATATGACTAGCGACCAGTCCCTGCTTCGCACGGGTGCAGTGGTGATTTGTGCTACCTATGTCTGTGTGCTGTTGGCGTTTGATTTTTAAATAAATTATTATCTATGTTACACAATGTAACATATACATAAACCGGAAATGTAAATGCTCAAATTGCTGGTGAAAACCGTATCAAAATCCTCTGTGTAGTTTTGAAGATGTACTTGTTTCACTTACAGACACGAAAAGCGACTTTGTTCTATAACTTCCATATATATTATTTACATAATAAAATTAGAAGAACGATGTTAAGATTACATAAGCCACACGACTCCTCGACTATGAAAGACTAAAACCTTTTTTCACACAAGCATGCAAAATGTAGAATCTCATTTTCTCTAAGCTCTTTCCCTGTCAGATATGTCAAACAGCTAGTTCTAAACTGTCATACGATTGATCAAATAATACCGCATGTCTTCATTATGTACTCAAATGTCTGCATTGGCTGTTCCTTGGTCGTCAGCTGATAGTGGTTTTGTTCCAGGTGTTCGGCGTGAGTCCAGATGTGGCAGAGGAGGTACACTCTGATCAATGGCTGAGGGGAAGTGGCGAAACATCTGCAGGATTGTTTGGAGGAAACGAGTATTTGAACCTGAACGGACAGACCCAGGAAACCTTAAGAGGTGAGGAGGATGTGCAGTGTTCCGCTTGTGTATCATTTAGTGTTTAAGTCCTTAAAAGTTGCATTTAGGATGCAAACAATTATTTTGAATACCAAGTTTAATGTTGGCTGTGGAATGTAGAAGACGAGAATGCAGAATATAGGTAGACTGTGGAAGGCATAATAATGCCTTCCACATCCTACCTATCTTCTCAAAATTCAGGCGAAACCAATAGGTTTCACCTGAATTTTGGGAGGAACAACTTTTTGAATCGAAGAAAATATGTAATTTGTTTTCAATAACCTTCAACAAGCTTAGCATCGCATCGACAATTCCGCTGGCCTTGCAAGTGTGACATGGATCCATAGACCAAAAGCAGCTTACGGTAGATGAGACATGAGTTTTTTGCCATTCATTATTTAAAAAAGTTTTTTTTATTTATTAATAGTTCAGCCTAAAATTCTTTACACATTTCATTTCTTAGAAGTACACGATATACATTTATAAGTGCAACAATTACTTACAGGTCACATGCACTATATTATATTGTTTAATACAGCAACAGCTTTCACTGCGACTCCAAAACTACAGTAGGTCTCCTTTATAACTTCTGAATTGATTTCTAAGCCTGGTTTTGTTTTTGCTGTAGTTTATTATAAGTTTCATCAGTAATTATTTACAACTTTGTCAGTCTTCACTAATTATTCAAAACTTTGTTTATCTATCACATCAACTCTTGTGTCTAAAATATCCCAATGCCCAATCCCCAGATGTCTGAACTGCTGGGACCTGACGTCACTGGGCGTGGGCAGCACGCTGGGCATCGGCGTGTATGTGCTGGTGGGGGCGGTGGCGCTGAAGACGGCCGGGCCCTCCATCCTGTTGTCCTTCCTCATCGCTGCCGTCACCTCGTTATTTGCAGGTAATAGTTAGGTATCTGTGGCCTAATGTTTGATAGGGTATTTCTTGTACCACTTCTTCGGAGATCAAACACTAAGAAGGGATGTTTGATGGGCGTTTCAGGGACGGTCTATTGAAACTTTCGACGTTCAAAATGCGCTGATTCTCAAAACAATTGAACATAATACCTACTTAGTTACTAGATCACTTTTCTCTGTCTTCCCCTGTGTCGATAGTTGCAAAAAACCATCATAATTGGCGTTCGTGAAAGCTTTCAGAGTACAAGTTGCCAATGGCGTACCATGAAGACACGTTAGGCGGAGACCTGGGTGTTGAGATTGAGATGCAACTTGATAGAGGGCACCTATGTCTGGCAGCAGACAACGCTAATGTCTTAGTTAATTATTTTATTTTTAGCGTATGTTATCCCCCGTTATGTTAGTGTATGTTTCCCACTGCAGGGCAAATACCTCCCTTTCTCCTTTCCAGTCCTCTCTGTTTTGAGCTAGTGTAGACTAATCCTGTCTGTAGGCTCGCCATTTTCTCCTGGGTCTGCTTCGATGTCACCGGACGTTTTCTTAGGCCCACTACCCTCGGCCCTAGTAGATTTGGCTTAGTTAAAAAATGTGTTTTTTTTTTCTTTTGCTTTGGAGAACTATTTTGATGGGATAACTGGCACTACTCGAAAATTATGGAACCATTGTGTAATCTTATTCGCATTGTAATCACTTCACATGGATTTTGCCGGCACACCCAGCATTGATAACGCTTTTTATCTTTTATAATGAAATATACGAGTATACAAGGATATTCTGCCAATTATAGTAGGTACTAGTAATTTAATTATGGGTGTATTGCGAAGACTTTCTTCCTAGTCTCATTATTTCTTAGATCTGAGCTGTATCCATTGTGTCGCCCTTTGTAAAATTTCTATATTTATGTCTGTAATTTCGATGGTGTACATAATAAAGAGTATTCTATTCTATTCTGTCCAGGTTTCTGATGGTAGATAGTAGGAGTTTTGTATATTTTCATACAAACATCACTTCAGCTTCGTCATAACTTAGGAACTACTGTTATCAGACAATTATTGTTATCGATTTGATTGTTTGAATATCGTTAATAGAGATCGAATACGTAGTAGATATGCAGATATGAAATGTATGTATATCCATATATGTATAAATAAAGTGTTGCCAATGCCAATTTACATCGAGCCTCCAATATAAGAATACTCGTGCAATGTGTAATGAAATTCAAGGAATTTTATATTCAATCTAAGCCGCTAGGTATATTGATAACAAACATTGTTTTGTTTATATGTTATCACCTTGCAAACAGGACGATACGATGCGTCGGTCACCTGTTTAAAAGATAAAACAATTTTCTGGTACAGTCGTTGAACATTCTTATTTGATTTCCAATGTGATAATCCTTTATTAGCCACCAATGTTATTAAAGTATGGATTCACCTCTTACAACAACTTAACAGTCTACTTATTGCTGGACAAAGGGACTTCCTAATTGCATTGCCATTGGTCGTCTAAGTATATCTTTACAAAAATGTGTACTAAACACTCTTCTTTCCGTAAAACATGAAGATGGGTTGCCAAATTCAAAATGTTTATGGTCAGTTTTAGGGTCTTCAAAACCTCCGTAATTCAGTATTATACTAACCATTCTGTAATATGTGGTGTTTCAGGACTATGTTACGCAGAACTCGGAGCCAGGGTGCCGCTGGCAGGCTCAGCCTTCATCTACACCTACGTCACTGTCGGTGAAATGGTCGGCTTCATGGTCGGGTGGAACAACATACTTGAGTTTATATTTGGTAAGTTGGATTGACGACTAAATTCTATTGGGGTAATAACCAATTCACGAGGAAAAATATCACTTAAAATGAAGGAGAAGTTTCTTTAAAAGGTTACAAATTAAGAAATGGTGAGAATGAGATGAGAATAGTGTTCATCAGCTCCGCAATGATGACCGAGAATTTAGAGAACGTGGAACCGTACGAATTCCCAGTCTATAAGCTGCAGACATCTCGCTTGCGTTGCGGGGCCCTTATACGGACAGTATTAACTTTTTGGGTGACGACGTCTTCCAGTGTAGGTCTATGAGTGATAATATGATACCAATGACATACCTACGTAAATCTATCCTAAAATATATTCTTCTAAATTCCAGGGTCAGCGAGCGTGGCGCGTGGTCTGAGCTCGTACATCGATGTGGTGGCGGACCACAGCATGTCCCGATGGTTCCAGGCGGCCATGCCTATCCCTGAACACTTCGGCATGTCCCCCTACTTCGACCTCTTCTCCTTTCTCTTCGTTTTATTCATGGGAAGTAAGTATCTGTTACCAAAACCTGTTTCTCTTTTTCCAAGGACAATCAGTTTAAGCCCCAGTAGTCAATTGTGCTTTGGGTTTTCTGTTGGTTAGTCGAAAATATTAGAGACCAATGCTTAGCTATTTTAGTTAATAAGATACGAAATCTGGATATATTGCTTGCAGAATTTTTGTCTGTTAAACTGTTAAAGGATGCACAGTTATGTTCAACTTTTAATTGAAAACAGCAGCATATCCTGCTAATACAATTGGCTCATGGTTTGTGTCCAGAAAGATGCTCGACGAATTACAGAACCGTTTCAGCAACCGTCAATGTCGTCATGTTTATTTAGAATGTGCCTGACAATGATGTTTATCTTTCGCAGTTATGTTGTCATTCGGCGTGCGTGAGTCTTCCACAGTCAACAATGTGTTTTCGGCAATCAACGTTATGATCATCATCTTCATTATCATCGCTGGTGCCTTTAAAGGTTAGTTCGGCTTACATATGTAATACTGCACTGGAACATATTTTTTTTTTCGTGTGGCTTCTGAGACCGAATATACATATTGTATTTATTGTTCTTTTATATAATTACGCGGAGAGATTTATGATTAGAAAAGGTTCCCTCGACTATTTTAAGCCTTGAGTTCCGTGACCGTTTGTAACACTTTGGTTTTCTTCTCGTGTTTTAATAGAGAATGATAAACCATCTATCCTGGTTTGAATATCTCCAATCTGTATTAGATACAGGCATTTTAAATAAGGTATAATAACAACCTGATTACCTGACTGACTCTACAAGGAGAACAAAAATGAAAAAGGGTTTTTTACAGTGATTGGGTACATACACTATTTTATAAGTTAGTAGAACTTATGATGTGTAAAATAGCCTCCTCAATGTAGTTAAAAACATCGTCACAAATTCGTTATTGGTCAATGTAATAAAGTAGGTAGTTGAAATGTTATTTGTACATTTCCAGTGAACCCCGACAACTGGAGCATACCCCCAGAACAGGTGCCCCCTGGTTACGGGGTCGGGGGGTTCTTCCCGTACGGCGCGTGGGGCATGCTCAAGGGCGCTGCCATCTGCTTCTATGGCTTCGTCGGCTTTGACGTCATCAACTCCTCGGGAGAAGAAGTGAGTGGGCTTGTTACTAAGGATGTTTTCAATGGAAACTTTTGGAGATTTGATTGGCTTCCGAAAACTCCAGTTATCAGATTCGATAGGCTATTGCCATAGAACAAGAGAAGTGTTTAAATAGGATACATAATAGCTATGGAAATTCATAGTTAACCCGCCAAACAATCGCCTACTAGACGCCGTTTGCATGTAGGCGGTCAACGGTTTTCACGATTATATTTATTGTTGTTTTAAGTGTATTTTTCTTATGAATAATCGCTGGTACATGCAACATTTTGTCTTATTAATTAAAGAACTTTGAGATTGGAGAACTTTGTTATGAACGATGGTGTTTATTGAATAGGTAATGGAAGAAAATTATGCCACGTTGCAGTCGTCAATCATAATACTTACGTAACTATTCAATTGATATGCTGTTTACTAAATAATGATGTCTGGTTAAGATTTTCTGCTTGCTTTGGCGGTTGGCCGAGCACCTGCCCCGGGTGTGGTAATGTTGAGAAATTAGATGAATTGGAACTCTATTCAAATAGTTATATTTATTTATTTATATTTATATAATATGACGGCGCGAGCGTGGGCGTAGCGATAACAGAGCCATCATAATCATTTCTTGGTACGGTTTCCATGAGGAAGGTGGGTACTCGGGCAAACCAGTAAAACGTAGTTTGAAGCAGAAATCACAGTCACCTTATTCGGTAATTTACAATCAGTTTTTGAGTAGTAAGAAACAAAGGTTTGTACGGTGAACATGACAGTTTCGATCGTATGCTCTGGACCATCAGACGTCAGCTGCCGCAAAACGAATGCCGCCCGATTTCAAATCGACTCAGTCCACGTGTATAAAATGGCGCGAAATTATAGCGCCACCTGACGGCGTTCACTGTACTAACTGATCAACCAATGAGAATTAAGTTACAGTTTGAATAATATTATGAAATCAACGGGTAGTAGTATTGATATGATAATGTTTTCGTCTTGAAATTGCTTGCGACGACATATATTTTATTGTACACTAAAAAATACATAACAAAAATAATAATCCAATATTTCAGGTCAAGGAGCCGAGCAAGACGATCCCCGTAGCGATCCTGTCGTGTCTGTGCGTAGTGTTTGCTGTGTATGCTGGCGTGAGCATCGTCGTCACTATGATGGTCCCTTATTACGAGATGGTGAGTTTCTATTTAATCTTGCTTGTAATACCAGAGTACTGGAATTGCATTAAAAAGTGCTTTCAAGTTGGGTTTCGGTTCGGTAAAACTAGCTTTAACTTCCTCATCACCGACTCCTGGACAATTCGAAAGTGTCTGATTGGTTTATTTAATATATATATTTTTTTTTACTTTGTTACTACCTTCGCACCCATCTTTTTTTTTTTACTTTTCTCCAAAAAGTAACACAGTATTGTGTCCGGTTTTGTCAATCTATTTTGTGTAACGAAGCTTTTTATTGACAAGCTGGTCTTAAAATTCTAAGAAAAAGACTTGTTAGCATTCAAAATAAGGTTTTCCTTAATCCCTGAACTTACATAGACCGACGAATATCTTACCAACACAACAGTTTAAAGGGTGTTAAGTTTCATACGAAATATCATACAGCGTGGCTATGAACCGGGCCATGTTTGTTGAAGGACCGATGGCGTGTCAGCAAGCGTAGTGTGGGACGCCCCCCAGATAGATGGACCGACGACATCAAAAAAGTGGCTGGGATAGACTGGGAGCGGAACGAGGAGGACAGGGTGTTGTGGCGCAGTATGAGAGAGGTCTATCGACCAGCAGTCGACTGCGATAGACTGAGTTGATTGTGGCAATCGATATTTAACACACTACGTTTCTTTTTTTTTCTCAACTGCTTGTACAATTTGGAAGAAAACTATGTCTAAATGCGTGGACCACAAAAAGCAGTCTTGATAACAATGATAAATTCCAGGTAGCTGTTGCCTCAGTATCAACGGCGTTCAGTCAAGTGGGATGGGAGTGGGCGCGGTGGGTAGTCACCGTTGGAGCCGTTTTCGGTATTTCCACCAGGTAAGCTCAAAACCATGGCTCAAAAGGGCAGCCAGTACTCAGCAGTGGGCGGGACAAGGCTGGCAAAGATAACAAATACCTATTGTAGTTTTAGAATTTTGTGCATTTATTATTTGAAATGCATAAGACACGGTTTATCTACCAATCTTAACTTCTAAAGTAATATTATAAAAAGGTAAAAGAAATCTCTGAAAGTACTGATTCGATTACAAAGTTATTTCACTGATAGAAAGCTTCACTAATAAGCTTCACAAATAACTGAGGATATGTTTAATGGTATAGTTGGCTTCCAAGAGGATGGATGTCGCGGGTAGAAGCTAGTGTGTTACATAGTTACCTACACTTTATGCAGTAAAATCCAACATCAACATGTAAATTATAGTGTCTGCTATCTCTGGGCCAAGAGTAAGGTGCCACAAGGATCTTTTGACGTCTGAATGTCATTGACAGGGGGCATTGTTGGTAAACATTTGTGAAGTTGTCACAGAAATTGTTTTATAAAAAACAAGATTGCGGCGTTAGTTCCGATTTTGGCCCCGCGCCAAAAGGTTCTTGTACAACTCTGCCATAATATTGACACTGTAATTTCTTTTTCAGTTTATTCGGTGCTCTGTTTCCCTTGCCTCGGCTACTGTACTCCATGGCAAAAGATGGCCTGTTTATACATTGGTTCTCTAAAGTGAGCACCACAAGGCAGTCGCCTATCATCGCCACTGTTGTACCTACCGCAGCTATTGGTAAGTGGATAGTATTAAGCAAGTAGGAATTTAGTACTCTTTGTGTAAGTCCTTGTTCGGGAAAAGTCCTGTCACCATATACGAATACATGAAGTGCCTGAAGATCTACTTCTCTGAGAATTTTGCAAACGCAATAGTCGACTATGAGTAAGGTACTTTGTGCAGTACACCTTTATGGTAAAAAACATTTAAAACTAATTTGCTTATAATAAGCGACCCCGAAATGTTCTGGAGTGGCGACCGCGTACCGGAAGACGTAGTGTTGGAAGCTGGCGTCCCACAAGGTGGACCGATGAATGATGATGAAGCGACCTCGCGGACTGTGTCTTTACACATGAATTACGATTAACGTTCTGATTGACTCTTGATGCTGTAAGAGCCAATTGAAATGAAGAACGCGATCGGCATTCATGCAGCCTTGACCGCACACTTACGAGTATAATTAGTAGCATTAAAACATCATATTTAAATAAGCTGCAACAGACGAACTGACGCCGATGTCTACATCTACGTATAGGAGCAGACAAGATTGGTTACGTAGTGTTATTTCGGAAAGGATTTATGAAGGGCATAAACTCTTTTTGTCAAAATATTTTAGAGCAAGTTCAAATGGAGACAAATTAATGTTGGCTTAAGACCAAAACTAATGCCAAAATAAAGTGAAATTATAAGTTTGTCAATGTCTGTTTATTTTCTGATAGTGTTGGAAAAAGAACTTTTCTATCACTATGTAGGTAATTCTTTTAGAATATGAGACAGATAATGTGTTAAAAATACATATTTTGCGCACTAGAGGCAGTAATCATAATTATGACGAATCACAATATGAGAGTATATCCATTCCAATATCAGCTGTAGAGCATGGATCATTGAGTTTCTCAAAAATCATTCCCTACTTCTATGTTACAGTCAATGTCCGGTCCTCTAGAAGCGGATGAATATCTTCTTTTATAATGAAGCCTTCTAATATCTACAACCTTTTGATCCTGTAACAGCAAAAATATTTATTTACCATGTTTCCAGCACTGCTGGCTGCCTTCCTAGACCTGGAGCAGTTGGTTCTGATGATGTGCATCGGAACACTGTGCTCCTATACCATCGTCGCAACGTGTGTTGTGTTGCTCAGGTAGGTGTTCTCACCCAACCGCGGCGAAACTAAAACGAGGGTTTAACAAAGACATGATGAGTCATTTTTTTGGTTTTATTTTTCCTAAAATATCTCTCGAATATCTTTTAAGGTTATAAGTAAAATATTATTGTGCTATTAAGTGTAAAAAAATCTTTTTCTTTGAAATATGTTGTTGATACCATCTCTTCCCTGTCTCTCGCTTTCCATTTTGGAGAATGAAGAATAATAGTAGCCACAGTGATGGCATTCTAAGGTCTTACGATATTACTTCCAAAGAAGTTTGACCCAGTTAATATTTGACGTCCCACCACAAATTATAAAACAAAGGAATCGCACGTGGCACTATTTTTAGGTGTTAATTTGGCAACTCTCTCGATGTCATGACTCCTATTTTAGTCCAGATCATCACAATCGTAAAGTATACTTACAATGTTACAATTAACACGTCATCATTGAGTGTGATAATGAACAACTGGAACTCCAGGAGGAAAGATTTAATTATAGATTACATACCTTAAAAATGTTGTTCCACCTCTGTATGTAGCTCATATAATGATTTATTCAGAAGATGACTAGCTGTAACTATTCCTATGCATCACGTTTAAATCTGTATTGACGGACATCTGATACCCGCCTGTCGTGCCTCCGACGGGGTTATTCCGTTTATCCACCCCAAAAAATCTACCCTAGGATGGATACGTGGAAACGTATGTATCAGAATCCAACCTAAGCCTATATATTCCGTTTACCCAATTAGGGCTAGGGTGGATTCTCGAACATGCGTTTCCGCATATCCACCTTATGGTGGATTTTATAGGGTGGATAAATGAACGAACTCCCCCTGACGGGGACGCAGCGACTACTCTGCCACAGGCAGACGTTTAAGTCGTGCTATTGAGAATTTTCTGATATAAAATACCTTGAAAATTTTAGGTACCGCTTTATTACTGCTATCGCTCTAGTGACCACTATACTTAAACTTGTGTGTCTAGCAGTAGACTCCTAGGTACAGAGTTTATGAACGACCCCAATATTTGTATTTCAGATACTGTTCAGATTACGAGTCAGAGACTTCACCAAGTATAATGAAGCAGCTCATCGGGCGAGGAGACAGAAAGACTACAAGAACCACCTCTAGAATCATCAACATATCCATGTTTCTGTTCGGTATGTAGCCATTTGAAGTATGCCTCTTGACCTAAATACCCGTAGTCTTCTGACTCGTATAAATATAGAGGATGGATTTTTGAATGGGTGGGGGTTAGGGGTAAGAGCAGATTAGAGTACTAAAGTCACAATTTGCAAAAAAAACTTTTCCAATTCATTTGACACTTTCCCAGTAACTTCCAATTCATCGCACCAGCGTTTCCTGGTTTGTTATTGTTGATTTAAAATAGAATCACAGCCCGATTTTTGACTTACGCACAATATTTTTATGCAATTTTTATTTAGGACAAATCGTGTGTCCTATGAGATTTCTCATTTAGACTTTTCCCTATTTTTCTGTTTCCTTTTCTTCTATTCAATTTTTCCTTTTTTCCCTTTCCATTTAGGGTTTTTATTTTCAAATCCACCTTTCTTCCCCTTCCTTTTCCTTCCTTAGCACAAATGCTCACCTTCATTACAAGAGGAACCCTTGTGCAACATTTCCAGACCCAGCGGATAAGGGTGTGCGTTGTCTGTCAGTGAATGAATGAATGAATGAATTTAAAGTAGTTGTTCTTTTGTTTCAGTCTGCGTCTGCCTAACAATAGCTCTGGTGGTGGTCAACGCGCCTGAGCCTTTGGTCCCTGCCATCGTTCTGCACGTGTTGGCTCTACTTATCGTCATTGTCATGGCTCTGCAACCCAGCAGCCGCGAGGATTTGGCATTTAGAGTGAGTTCTCTTCTTTATTATGTATTTATATTTAACTTGTTTTAATAATTGCATATTTTTCTGCTGATGGTGAAAAGGGTTATACAGTATGTTAGGTTAAACGAAAGACATATTCAAACTCAGGATAGTTCATGCTTATATGAAACTAAACTAAAATGTTATTTACGTGTGTGAAACCTTTCTAGGTATGAACGGTTTTCCTTTCAATCTTCAAACCTGGCTTAGGACAGGCAAAAATACCTAGTAGGTACCATCATCTACCTAGCCTTTCCCCCCACTCTGTTGGGGTCGACTAACTATTTAAAAAACACAACGAATATTCACAACGAATATTTTCATTATATCTACAAGCTACTCAACTGCTTCGTTGGTGTAGCGGTCACAAGCGTTACTGCTGAGCAGGTTCTGGATGCGATTCCCAAGTCGGGCAAAGTGTAACTGGGTTTATCCATCAGGAATTTCTCAGTAGTAACCCGGAGTCTGGATTTGTGCCCGGTTGATGGCAACAACCTCGCCCCCTATAACATGGGACTGGAACTTAACTGGCGAGATGTGGGTGTTTTACAGGCGTGATGTTATTTACATGTTCAGCGCCTTCTTATCTACGTCATTCGAGCGCCAAACATTATTGCAGCAGTGTATTTGACTCCTGCGTAGGAACTCGCGTACCAACTCTCGCCGAGTGCGGGCGCTCCGTCGTGTTGGAAAACGAGATTTCAATAAACACTAGGACGCACATCGTCTAATATTTCATCCATCATACTCTAAATGTTTTGGAATAAGTACTAATAACGTCGTTTGTTTACTGACACGGACACTACCACGCGGGGCTGTTTTTGCGATACGCGGAAACACTTTACATATGCGGAAGTAACTGCGAACTTGCATAGACTGAGGTTTGTGGGGGAGTGGATCCTGTCACACACAAAGTTTTTTTTAATTGTGATGTGTGAATGTAATTTGGAACCTCAACTAAAAATTAAAAAAATAAAAAACCTGTTCCTATTATAATTTGAATACTTACCTACCTACGTCAAAAGTTGTGGTATCATTTTTAGATATTATTTGGGACGAGAATCGAATACTAATACCCTCCTTCAATATGTCTCGTTTAAACGAACACACTGTATATAAGTAGTAACAACTAATGTACAACAATGAATTTTTGTGTTTCCTCGCATGTCAATCTACATATTTATTTTCAGACACCGCTAGTTCCATTCATTCCCTGCATCAGCATATACACTAACCTGCATCTAATGGTCCTCATCAATTTTTATACATGGATCAGAGTTATGATGTGGATTTTAATAGGTAAGAGGATCGTTCCACTTTAATTGGATTATTCATTGACTGTTCCTCATTATATTATTTGTACATTTCAGGAATTCCAATTTATTTCATATGTATATGCTGCTACAAACAAAACGCGGGAAAATGTATTCTAGAAGATTCAAATAAGAAAACAAACGCTAATAAAAATGGAAAATCACCGATTGTGCAAATTGTAGTGGAATCACCCACCCCTCCTCATACATTAGCTCGGACAGACGAGCATATGGCACAACATGACGATGCGAAGGAGATACATCAGGAATTAAGAGATAAGGCGATAGATACGAAAAAAAATGAAGAAATTACTGTACAACAGATACAAATCGAAAATAATGAAGAAAAAGAAGCAAAAATAATAGACTTATTAGATCAAGTATTACAAGCTGAGGAAGATACGTACGGAGAAGATATTAGCCTAAAAGACAGCAAAGAAGATGATACTGTAACACATGAAACTGGCATCCCCCATATAAAGTCTTTGAGCGAGCTGTCAGATGCTGGTTCCGACGCATCATTAGGTAATCAAGGATTATCTAAATACGACGTGATTGCACAAGTGCACAGGGAGGACTTGCCAAAAGTAAGCGAGGAAGAGGAAAGGTTAGGCAATGAAGACATTCATAACTTTGAAGATGAAGAAATAACTGCATTTAACGACAGTGACACGAATTCACGAACAGATGAATCTGGATATTCAGATACCATCGACAGACAAGTACTAAGTGATTCATTAGATGACACACAGGAGTCTACAATACCAGTGCCGCCGCCACCTCCACCACCTCCTCTAGATGAAAACTATTTTAAGCCTAATAATAATAAGAAATTTTATACAGTAAATTATAGACATAATGAACCAGAACTGTTACGAAAAATAGATGACAACGAACTCAGTGAGCCTAGAGTAAGCATACAGTCAAGCAATTCACAAGGGGACGGCAATATAAGATTTGGAAGCGATCGCCAAATTAAATTCATGTCCAAGTTGAACAATATATTCCAGAAAACAATAGAACCTGGTGAAGAGGAGGAAGAACCTAGGAGAAGATCACATTCAACCGGGAACTTCCCTGATGCAGAACTGTCAGTGAGCCGCGACCGGCCATCTATATTTGAAGATTTAAAGAAAGAATTGTTGTCTAGAGAGGCAGCACAAAATTTACGACCCGTCAACACAGAAGAAAAGACTCCAGAATCTGACCCATCTGAATCCGAAGAAGAAGATGTGTCGCTGAGTAGACAAGACTTAAAGCACAAATTAGAAGGTATATTCGCAGTAGGTGGTCCACAGCTTACGAAGCCGCGACTTATGAAGTCAAATTCTGCAACACCAGAAGAGTCAAACCAATCTGGTAATAATTCTAGTTCAGAAAGTATAACAAAATTACCTAAAGTTGACAAAAATGATACTTTAAAGAGACAAAGAGCAAAATTCGGTTTAGTTTTGAATTCAATCCGGTTAAGTATGAATCAAGACGACCAAGTATAGTTTGTTTAAAAAGTGATATTAAGTGAAACAGTACAAGTTGTTTGGCCACAATGTTCAACGAATTAAGTGCCTAATGTTATAATTTGTATTGAAGATTGATCCTAAGTTACATGAAGTTATAGCCAATTCGGATTGGCTTCTATTGATTGTAAATTAATCAACTAACTTTTCAAATATTTTGATACCCGGGTATAACACCTAGTCGTATGATAAGTGCCTTATTTTATACAGATGTATGAACCAATTCACGATTTCCATAAAAATCACAAAGCGACTGAATGTCAAAGTAGTGTATTATTGAAATATCTTTTATTGTACAGTGATTACTTTGTAGACGATAATACGGATACGAATTTTAGTTTGTAAGTAGTGTGTTTTCGAAGTATGGAGAATCATGATCACTAAGACTGACGGAACCATTGTATACGACTTGTCGATAAACTCAACAATAATTCAAGAGTGTATGTAGTTGCCAATTTTAATAAAAATACTTATTTAAGTTTAACATTTTTTTTTTCTCACATAATTTGAGGCATAGAGTATAAAAAATAAACAGGGAATCATTACAGGTAAACAAATGTACTAAAATAAAATGATAAAATACACACTGGGCTAATAGTTCCGTGTCTTTCTTGCACATACGATTAGTCAGCACGTCTCATTCTTGTACAGTTCTTGTATAATTTCCCGGAGTTCCATCTTCGACACGCAGCTTAGCAGGATCTCGTCTATTATCTTTTCGGAGACGCTGGGAATGTAATAGACAATTTTTAATTTAGACCATTATCATCATCATCATTCTCGTGCCCTTATCCCAATTTATTTGTGTCCGTTTCGACTGCTCGGACACAGTGTTGTAAAGCAAAACGATTACGTCAACATTTAGAAAGAATTTGTAAAACACCAAAAATAAGAGTCGCAAATTCGTAGATCCAATATGCAGAAAGTTGTATAGGTTTAACCATGGCCAGTTCTCTTAAACGGAGCTTAGTAGAGGTCCCATTCTTTTTGCTAATCACTGATACGATTTCGAAGAAAATAAGCTGCGTTTAAGAGACCTGCGTGGCCGCGCGGTACCTACTCCATGTTCCGACCGCACGGCCATGGTTAAACCTTTACAACTTTCTGAACATTGGATCTACGAATTTGCGACTTTCATTGTAAGTGTTTTACAAATTCCTTCGTAACGTTTACGTAGTCGTTTTTTTTTTCTACGACACTGTGTCCGAGCAGTCGAAACGGACACATTCATTTAGGGTCGGCGCAACATGTTTTTTCTTCCGTAGAATAGAATACTCTTTATTATGTACACCATATAAATCCGTAAATCTCTATTAGTTGTCATCTCGGTAGTTACCCGCTCTTCCAGACATATCATCTTCCACACGGGAAAAGTAGGCTCGCTAGTTGCATTCAAAAAAACTGTTATGTAAAACTACCAAACTTCACGTATTGACAGGCGGCTTTTCTGTTCATCTACACGATGACCCATAATTCACCAAGCGTTTATCATATTATTATATTCTTATTCAACTGAAAGCGACAATTTATTCAATCTGACTTGTCCGAGTCCTTTTCACGTTATTGAAACCTTTGACCATAGAATGATTGACCATACCAAGAACATCAGAACATTCATGAACTCATGCTTTTTACTTATAAGGTTTGGCAGAAACAACAGAACGCGTCCTTTTGCTTCGGTGAATATACAACGTGTAACGTTAAATGCGCAAAACCTGAAAATAGTTTGATCAGAATAACGAGCAGAATTAATTGAACCACGTTTTAATATAGGTCACATTTTTCAAAAAATCTTCATTAAAAACGTTGCCGTGTCTATTTATTAATAGGTCAAGCAACCCAATATCAGCGCGGCGCAGCGGCTCGGTGACGACTCCTCCCTCGATAAAGCGTCGTCGCAGACGCAAGAAACGATCAGTGGCCAGTAAAACTAAAACAGCACATAAAACCTTTACAATTTTTTTAATAACTTATTTTCTCTCTGAAATAGGTCAATTGAATTAACAATCAGTTGGGGTGTCTGAGGTTTTGCGCATTTAACGTTACACGTTGTATAGGCATCCAAAACAAATCTGACGTCTGGGATGTAACTATATAAACATGACATAGACTTCGAAGGGGATGGCGTAGAAGGGCAGACCACCCATGACATCATCTTTCGTCCCCTAACTCTCCTCGGTCACGTCTTCCCATTATTTGAATGTTTTATGACTTTGACATGAAGTAATGTGGTAAGTGAGATTTCCATTAAGATTTTTTTTAATATCAATAACTGCTGCTTCAAGACGTTATACACCCTATTTATAATTATATAACTTTTTATATTGAAAAGCTGGATCGTGTGATCTCCTCTCGAAGTTTTATAAAAAAAAAAAACTCTTATCTGCTACTATTTGATTTAGAACTATTTGTCCGTTATCTGCAGCTAATGACATAGGGACTACCGAGGTCGTACATGTAAATCATTCATCTGGGGTGTCATTCCGAACGCCTTCTCATGCCCTCTGATCGTCACCGTCCATAATACTTAAACAGATGGTCTGCGATGATATGTTCCGGTTTAGTATGCTACACATGCCCTGGTCTAGATAATGGAAAACTTACTTTCCAATCATCTCCCAAGGTTTCCCGACAGCGCTGTTCGCGTACATCGCACTGGTCAGCATGTGCTGGACGAACTTGGTGCGGTACTGGAACATCGTGTCGGCCGCCTTCTCATCGACATTGAACTGCAGCCGGTACCGGTCTGGGCCGCGCACTGGTGCCGGATTTTGGAAGAGCGGCTTTGGGATCTTCTTTTTTATTGTTTCTTCTAGTATCTGTTAGACAAAATGTTATATGCTAAATAACAACATGTAACGAATATATTGTAAAAATACAATTTAAAAGAGTTGGAGTTTCTTGTCCGTTCTTCTCCATAGAAACTTACTACGCTTTGGAATGGGCAACTAGCTTTTTCTGATTGAAAGACTCCTTTGACAGTTGTAAAGTGCCTGTAAATGGTTTAGTTGAAATAAATACTTTAAGTTTAGTTTCGCAACCTCAATTAAGCTTGACAGATTGCTCAACAATGGTATCCGGTTCATATTCAATCTTAGGAAATATGACCATGTGTCGAGTTATAGGTCTGAGCTCAAATGGATGTCCATTCGCCAAAGAAGAAATTTGCGCGCTTTGACCACGCTTTTCTCCCTTCTCAACTCTCCTACTCCTCCTTCTTATCTCGTGTCTCACTTCCAATATCTATGTTCTTCTCATGCTAAGAATCTGCGTTCTTCTAACAACCTTCTCCTACTTTGTCCTTCTCATACTTCTGACTTTGTTCATTCTTCCTTTCATATTCAGTCCATTCTTCTTTGGAATGCGCTTCCTCTTGATATCAGGACGGCCACTAGTCGGTATGCATTTAAGCGGAAATTGCAGAGTTATTTTCAAAATAAATAGTGTAGAGTCATCTCAACACCTCTTTTCTTTGAATTTGTATATATTTATATATTATAGATATATATACACATAAATATTCATATATTTTAAATATATATTATAGTAAATCGTATGTATGTGTTTATAACCTATTTATGTATTTGTCGTGTTTTATTTTTTTTTATTTTTATCATCGTCGTGTCAACCAAAGCACCTGCCATCTTATCTCTTCACCACCCTTGGTTGACTGGTAGAGAATGCCCAAGGCATTAAGTCCGCTTTTGTACCTTTTATGCGAGAAGTTTAAATAAATAAATAAATAAATTAAGTCTTCAGAATTCTAAATTAACTCATTGTAAACGGCTCGATTTTTACTTGGCAGCTTAGGTTAAACTTTTAATGTAAATACTAGGAGAGGCATGGTTAAAACTCTCAGAGTGAAGTAAGGAAATCAACCCTTGGGTTCCCTTCACCTGTATTTTATTATCTACTAGCGACCCGCCCCGGCTTCGCACGGGTGCAATGTGCTGATCACTACATAGTATAAAACAAAGTCGCTTCCCGCTGTCTGTCTGTCTCTATGTATGCTTAGATCTTGAAAACTACGCGACGGATTTTGATGCGGTTTTTTTTTATAGATAAGAGTGATTCAAGAGGAAGGTTTATATGTATAATACATGCATAATATAGTAGAGAAACACTGATAATTTTAGAGCCATTATTTCTCGTAAA
Organism: Eremobia ochroleuca; assembly: GCA_949629135.1. Taxonomy (NCBI): domain Eukaryota; kingdom Metazoa; phylum Arthropoda; class Insecta; order Lepidoptera; family Noctuidae; genus Eremobia; species Eremobia ochroleuca. The sequence continues at coordinate 19,486,139 of OX451399.1, forward strand.
AAGTATAGGATAAAAAATCGTTATTGTGGGTTATCCCTAAGAGATAGACATCTACCATTGTGGATTTTTTTGTAGACCTTTTTAAGGTGTACAATACTGTAGTACATTATTTTGATCTATCTCGTAGGATTCAGCCAGCGTTTGCAATGTAAACGCAAAAAATGTGTTTATTTACGACATCACATTAGAAACCTCTAAAATTATCAGTGTTTCTCTACTATATTATGCATGTATTATATTATAAACCTTCCTCTTGAATCACTATCTATTAAAAAAAAACCATCAAAATCTGTTGGGTAGTTTCAAGCGATCCCCGACCGGTAACGCCCGCATTTTAAATCTGTAATATCTTCGAAAATATTCATTTAAATTACATGCTGTAAAGGGCCATAATGATCTATATGAAATGCACAATGTTTTTAAGGTACTTAATTGGATAAGGATTAATGCTCTATTGCCTAAAATTGCTTCTTAAATAAGCCATTATTTCTCGTAAACATTTAAAGATAAAAAAATGGTTATTGTGGGTTATCCCTAAGAGATAGACATATCCATCGCGGACTTTTTTGTAGAACTTTTTAAGGTGTACAATACTGCAGTACATTATTTTGATCTATCTCGAATGGTTCAGCCAGCGTTTACAATGTAAGCGCAAAAAAATGTGTTTATTTACGACATCACATTAGAAACCTCTAAAATTATCAGTGTTTCTCTACTATATTATGCATGTATTATACATATAAACCTTCCTCTAAAATTACTCTATCTATTAAAAAAAACCGCATCCGAAGCGTAGTTTCAAAGATCTAAGCATATATAGGGACAGACAGACAGGGAAGCGACTTTGTTTTATACTATGTAGTGATGTGCAAAAAGACGTAGGCTCAACCGCACGTCATTAATAGGAACGAGCAAGCGGTTTTACAGCTACTAAATAAAGGTGCAGTTACAGTCCAAAATATATATGCAGTTGACTATAGCTTTAGCTTTCATGAATTTATCGTATACAGAAGACTCTCACCGTGAAACTTAGAGATGAAGTGAGCTTGAAGTGAGCTGTCAGTAAAGTTAATCCCTAGCATTAGGAGGAACGACAGCCCACTTCAAGCTCATTTCACCTAAGTTTTCACTATGAGTTTTTACAGAATAGATCGGTTGTCCCACTTACTCTTAGCAGCTGCGGAGTGCTCGGCTGTCGTGGACTGTTTCCGCTCACATGCACCAGCTGAGCATTTCTAACCCCCGTTACTCGTTCTGTTCTGCTGCAGAAACAAAAAGAAAACCATTATGTCTTGGCAAAAACGAACGGAAGTGCAGGACCGGTCCCTGTGTAGATTCTTGGGAAGGCCTATGTTTTGCAGTGGATAGGTTGTGGCTGAAATGATGATGATAATAATAATAAATGTTTATTTTATCTCCATAAATTGCATTCTTATACTAGTTATAACTATTAAACTGACAGGAATTCTGATTACAAAAAAAAAGTGTGGGGAACGGAGGACTCGTATATAATAGAAAGAGACAGAGAAAGTGTTCATTTAAAACGTGTTTTAATATAGCGCCATCTAGTTAAAGCTTTTAGAAGCTCTCATAAAGTTGCCGCCATCTTGAATTTTCATTTTGACCTTACATCGACTTTAGCACCTTCGAAAACCATGAAAACTCCTCTCTCTCTCTCTCTCTTTTTATAACAACACGGGCCCCTGTTGCTCTATAAACAAAGTTTATTTTGCACTGAGAATAGCATGTACTAGTATACTAATCTCTATGAATTGTACATCAAGAGGCTTCAAGTGGCGTACAAACATTAATTTATCCTGTTACCTCGTCAGCAATATCATCATCAAGGTATTCAAATGATAGCTGGAGTAATGGTAAACTAAATACATTGTGATAGACGTCTTTAAAATCTCATCATGGCACTTAGTACTCGTAGCTCGTGTCTTTGGCACGTGCGATCTTACCGTCAGAGGACTTTTAAATTAACTAGATGAAGATATTATGATAAGCTTCAACTATGTGAGTTATTAGATCATATCACACTAGTTTTGTTCATGGCTCTGTTTGTTGGTATTATGTCGATTTTAGATCGCATAGAACTTAATGTTTAGACCGAAATAATTGAAGGCATATCTGGTACATCCTATGAGAACAAGCCTTGAAATGTACCTGAGGGGTAGTTGCGTTCTTAACACTGTCGAGCAGATGAATTTTTCAAAGATACAAAGCATTGGATTAAGAACTTCCTTCAAAATCCAGATTGAGTCATCCAGACCAAAAAAAATTGGTATAACACATAAAATGTGTTATACCAAATTTTGTTACTTTACTGGATAACCACTTTTGTCTTTGATGTGACGAAGGGTAGAATAAAAGCTTTTCATAAACCTACTAGCGACCCGCCCCGGCTTCGCACGGGTGCAATGGAGAAACACTGATAATTTTAGAGCCATTATTTCTCGTAAAAAGTATAGGATAAAAATGGTTATTGTGGGTTATCTCTAAGAGATAGACATATACCATCATCGCGGACTTTTTTGTAGACCGTTTTAAGGTGTACAATACTGTAGTACATTATTTTGATGTATCTCGACGGGTTCAGCCAGCGTTTACAATGTAAGCGCAAAAAAATGTGTTTATTTACGACATTACATTAGAAACCTCTAAAATTATCAGTGTTTCTCTACTATATTATGCATGTATTATACATATAAACCTTCATCTTGAATCACTCTATCGATTAAAACAAACCGCATCAAAATCCGTTGCGGAGTTTTAAAGATCTAAGCATATATAGGGACAGACAGACAGCGAAGCGACTTTGTTTTATACTATGTAGTGATACAGCACATACATAATTATGTAATGTTTCTATCTTTTCAAGTTCGTGACAAACAGAACATAGTACTTATTAATCTAATAATTGAAAACCCCATTAGCAGAGGGCACTACAATGTTAATTATAAGGGTGCATCTAGACCATGTTCGAATCGGCAAAATACATGTGGGGAAGAAAGTCTGTAGCTAAAAGACATCGGTAAAGTTACGGTTTCCTAGAAAAGCGGTGACCGCACATAACGGCCGCAACGAAAGTTTCAACCGTAGTGAATATTAGTATGGACATGGATAAGAGAAGGAAAAGATCGTGAGGATACCGGCATGTCCTAGAACCAAAAAATCGAAAACATGTGACATTGCCAACCCGCACTGAGTGGCGTGGCGGATTACGGCTCATTCCCTCTACAGAGAAGAGGCCTGTGTCCCAGCAGTGGGAACATTATAAATAAAAGTGTAACATAAGAATGAGCTAAAACCTGTTGAGAAGATCCATTCGATGCGTACGATGGGGAACTGTGGCGCTCACCTTAAGCAGCCGACAACCTCATAAGATGACCTGCGAAATGCAGCACAAGCTACGGTTTCTTAGAAGAACAGTGACCGCCCACATAGCGTCGCAATTTACTGTCGCTGAAACGTTATCTATGGAACTAAGTTGGTGTGTTTTCCTAGAGAGCGTTTTTGACACCGTAAATTCAAACACTGCTGCCCAAAGATTTAAATCGGTTACCGTACTTAGTCACGCGAAAAATGTCCATACTGAGAAGAGTCAGCTCACACATTCAAGCGAAGCGTTCGCGTTCGCGTTCTCAAGCGTATAGGCGGTAAAGCGGTAACAAGATCGAGTATACATGTGAAAGCACCCCAATGCAGACCAGGACATCAGAAGGGCATGTGACATGACGTATGGGAGGGAGACACCCCAAGGCGCCGCCGTCTAGACAACACGCATAAAAACATTGTTCTGTGCGAAATGGTTTGTATGTTATAAAGTTTACCCTTTATAGATTGGATATTTTACCCTCCATGTTTGATATCACTTAAAGGTTATGACAAGTTATCATATAGCTACAATTTTATTATTTATTTATTTTACAGCACCTACTGTCCGTCAACGTGTTTTTTTTTTTTTTTTTCAAAATATCGGCCACGCCTGAAACTTATGTAGGCTATACAGGGTTATTTGTAAAACACCAACAACCTCTTTAGAGGTCATTGTACTCATCATTATGAACAACTTTTAGTATGTGACCAAACCTGAAATCGCGAAAAAAAAATCAGCTGTTCCCTACATTTATGTTCGTACGAGTCGTCAAAATGTAGGGAACAGCTTTTATCTGATCTGGTTACCGGAGATGAATCTTGGATTCATTACGAGAACGATACACGTCGTGCATTTTGGCTGCCTCGTGAAGAAACGCCACCAACTCAACCGAAGCCGAGTCAAAAGAACAAAAGAAGAAAAGTTCTGCTTTGCTGTTTCTGTGACGCGCAAGGCATGCTGTTTTATGAACTTTTACACAATGAAACTATAAACGCTGACAAATATTCAACCTAGTTCACCAAAATATCTGCTGCTATCAAGAAAAAACGACGAAGACGAGTCAATGTAATTTTACTACACGATAACGCTTGACCTCACGTCGCATCTGCCGTTCGCCATCAGTTGGGAGAACTTGGGCTGGGAGACGATACCCCACCCACCTTATTCCCCAGACCTCGCCCCATCGGACTATCATTTGCTTAAAGCCCTGAAACAACATTTGCGGGGTAATCAATTTAATGATTTATCTGATGTAGAGGTGGAGTTGAACAACTTCTTCGATGCACAGCCATCAGAGTTCTCGGCGAAAGGCACCCAAACTTTGCCGGATCGTTGGCAAGAAGTCTTAGATGCTAATGGTGATTACATCATTAACTAAGCTTATTGTATTGCAATAATAATAAAAAATATAAAACGTAAACCAAGTGTCTCATTACTTTTGTGCCAATCTGATACATATTAGAGACAAATCAATAACCGAAGCAAAATATAAACAAAGCCTTATATTACATTGCATCATTTTCATGCAACTAATGACTACATGCAACTGTTAAAAAACTGACTAGCTTTTTCATCAAATAAAAAATGAATGGTAAAATCACTAGAAAAACATTACCTAACATGAATTCTGTTTCCGTGTTTAACAGCTTCGCGTGTTCCCAAGTCAGTACCAGTCCGTTCCTAACCCCAGAACACCAGGTTTCCCTGTTTACCCCTCAAGGTCACGGTCAAGGTCATACTTTCGATATTCGAGGCGGTTCGCGTTTGTTTTTAGCTTTCGTGACCTGTCTGTATTCATCATAGTCTATCTGTTGCGTTATTGGCAATTTCTTATCGAACATAATGGTTATATGGAGGGTTTTAATAGTCTTGTTCAATCGTACGACATAACGGTAATTTTTGAGTTTTTTATCCACTTAACACTAACACTATTTTTAATCCATATATAAGTAGATGTGTCTCACAAAACAATAAATCATTTAATCTAAATCTCTCAAAATACTTCTGACATATCTACAAAAATAACTGTTCTGCAGCAATATCAGTTTGGGCCATAAAACTGTTTGCTCAAAACCGGTGACATCAACCCCCAAGGTCATGTCAATCTGCTGCAACGAACGACGATTATTTCATCATACTCCCATCTTATCAACTATAAGGAATCTGGATTGAAGGATTATGTAATGTGTCTGGATGTGCGACACCTACAGGGGAAGTACGCTATTTAAAACCAAAATTGCAGTGTGCACTGTTCGAGCAAAAATCAGTTTTAGGCAGTCTTACCGGATTGACTGCATCTTTCTTTAAATAGGCAATAAAAATAAACTATAACTTTCTGGTGAAAATAATAAATTACCAAAATAATGTTTATAAATGAATAGCTATGGAAGTTAGCTCTATATTTAATTAGGTATGTGCTTACATTATTGTTCCCTAGGTAGGTGATGCAGTGGAGTTGTTGGCATTGACAGTAAAAATGACACCTGCAAACTTAAGGCGTGTTCCCAATGCCAACAACTCCACTGCATCACCTATCTAGGGAAAAATAATGTAAGCACATACCTAATTAGCTAAGTACCGAGAGACGGGTCGTCCTTCAACCGTAATAGCGTGATTAGCATGGAGGCACATACATGCACACATCATGGCGGCATCGGTAATAGGTGCGCTGTAATGCAATGACCTAACCGCACGTGAGAGTAGCCGTGTTATTGTGTTGTGGCTAAAGAAAATAGGGAAAAATAGACTGGCTAAACCAGCAATACTAGATCCTGGAAATATTTTTAAAGAAGCACAAATTAAAGACAGAAAAATTATACATTTAAAAGTAATGTGATCCAAAAGAAAATAAACGATGTAGAATCGATCGATATCTATGATTGTTTGTTATGCTTTCACGCTAAAACGGCTAAACGGATTTGGAAGATATTTCGCGCATGGGTAGACCATGACCTGCAGAAGGACATAGGCTACTTTTCATCCTGGATCATAGACGAAGTCGCGGGCAACAACTATTAGATATTTATAAAATATATACGAAATCAATACTCCTTTGAATGTATAATCCATTAACAAAATAGATACCTATATATCTTTATCTCATCTGTCTATGTCAGGGTCAGCGTCAACTCTACTAAACGGATCAGTCAATAAAAAGCCTGACCAACACATTCCCTTTATATCATAACATACCATCACGCCTGTCTTACCCAAAGGGTTAGGCAGAGGTGTACCATAGTAAACACATTTCCTTTATTAACCGACTTCAAAAAAGGAGGTTCTGTTGTCGAACCGTATGTATATAATTATGTGTGTGTGTTTGTATGTTCGCGATTTTCTCAAAAACTAATAAACCAATTTTAATGTTCCATTACCGTGATCTACATACTTTCAGGAAGGTTTTAGTATATAATACATTAGGTAATTATTTTTATGTACGAAATTATATGCATAAATGTACTCCATCTCCGGCATTTCTATGCGAATTTTGATGATTCTTCCAGTAGGTGTCTTCAATTCTTCAATGCACCTTAGCTTGGCACCGCTTGGCTGCAATTATATATCTATGTATTGTTTTTAATGGATAAGGTACAACTTGTATAGACGGATTTGCAAAATTTCTCTCATTTTTTAATGGATGAGGTATCCCTCAGGGGCACATAAATTTGATTAACTTTGCTTGGGTAGTTTTTGAGTTAGCTTCAATAATAAGATTTTTTCCACTTAGTTTACATTGATGATGTTTTAATAGCTTCCTGTCACTGATATTTACATAGCAAGTAGTGTTATATGAATGTATGTGGGGTAGGTACAACTATAACAAAATAAAAACAAAATAAAAAAAAACTTTCTCACTCGCCGTCTCTTTCTATTATACAGCGTGTAACGGAAGGGCGGTATCAACCCTGAAGGAGGTGAATGTGCTCATGAAACTCAACAACTTTCCCCAAAGAACATAGGTCGAAATATGAAAAAAAAATTTGGCCCTCCCATAGTAAATCAATCAGCTGGTAGTCAGTTTTGTAAGGGAGGGCCAATTTTTTTTTTCATATTTCGACCTATGTTCTTTGGGGAAAGTTGTTGAGTTTCATGAGCACATTCACCTCCTTCAGGGTTGATACCCCCCTTCCGTTACACGCTGTATACGAGTGTGTGTGGGCGCGTGCTCGTATCGTGTAAGGACTTTCGTTCCTGACGGGGTGCTCCCGACCGCACACGTTTTTTTCATTTTCTTTATTTAGCTACACTAAAGTGTCTTATATTGACCCAACTTCAAATAATCAGTAGGTAGTATCATCTCTCTGAAAACAATGGTATGTAACTACCATAGCTGCAGTCACATAAACAGTCGCGAAAGGCAGCAGTAGCCATAAGTATCGTAACGGTACGTGATACACCATGACGTGGTATCGCAATGCCATCAGAACTCCGTGATCTCATCGGGCCACAGGAGTTATGGTGCCAGTTGAAACTGTTACGTGCATTTGTAGCTAAATCTACTGGTTGGAAAAACTTACTTATCATTTTCATTTTCAAATATCTTTGTTTAACATAAGAAAAATAAAAAAATGCACTTAACTGCTACATTGACACTTAAATTGATTCTCTTTATGAGGCTACTGATTAGTACTTATGGATTACTGACCCATACAACACCCAATGCTAGTGCCGTGTTTCTGTTCAGACCATGCCACTGACGCTGCAATGAGCGTGGCCACCTACTAGGACAAAACTATATAAAAAACGTGGAAGAGTACCATCGACATGAAAAGAAGAATATAAGGCTGGCAATTCGCCATTCTAAATTTATGAGAGATAGTTTTGACTGATAACAACATGAACTCAACTAACAATTATTTCACTTCTAACAATAATTTACACCTTTTGGCTGCCAGCAGAGAAGGACCATGATAATTTTATTTTAAAAATAATGATAATTCTTAATACTGATAGCGATGATGTACAGTGGACTGCGAAAGACTGATGATGATAATAACGTGCGACGACAGGAAACGGAAAAATTATAGCATTGATTAAAATCTGGTAATCAAAATTATTTATAATAATGCATACGTAGTTATCAATTAACTATTTTTGGAAATGGCAGGTCCATTTCCAAAAATAGTTAATGTTAATGCACCTGGCAGTCAGAAGGATAGGTTTTAGAGAAAAGTATGATTAAACAGATTTTATCTACGCTTCGCTGAAGTGTTGATAAATGGAACGATAGTGATGTATTATTTGTGTTTAATGACAACGATACTACTGTTGCTGGGAAATTAAGATTATTTGATAGCGAGTGCGCTTTAGGAAAGATTGTGTCGGCCAAATATGGTGGAAGGTCTACAATTTTATTATTGTACCAATAATCTTATTGCTCATATAATTCTTTGTTCTAAGGTAAAATATTATATATATACTATTCAGAGGTGGATTTGTGACTTGTGTGTTTTGTCTGTAGTAAGAAGGCCGCTTTCTTTCAGATAATGACATGGGAACCATCTGTGCGAGTCTCCCAATAGCATCTTAAAACCATTATTAAATTGAAAAGGACGATGATGCAGGACGTTGTAAGCCACTCGTGTAAAACGACTGACAGAACGCCTTGAAAAGGGTAACCTTGAAGTCTGTAGTACAACGAGCGAATCTGCGGGCAAGCATATTGCTCCTCACAGTCAACGCCCTGCGCTCTCTCTCTATGTCTACGTCTTCCCTTAGGTCACTCGTGACATGTGGCCAAGGTATCTAAAGCTATTGACAATCTTTAATGCTACACCGTTGAGACTTATGGGCGGAACACTGCGCGGCTGCTGCCTAGGTGTTTTAAATACAAGAAGCCTCCTCGAGTTGTATATTAAGCCATGCTCCTCCGCATAGGTCTCGCAAGTCGACAGCAACTTCTTCAACCCACTCATCGATGGACTGAGAAGCACCATATCGTCTGCATAGCTTATATTGTTGACACAAATTCCGCCAATGTGGCAGCCGACATGTGTACCGCTCAGTCGCTCGATAAGCAGGTTGACATAAAGGTTAAATAGCAGAGACAAGCTTAAACCCCCTCCCCCCGTCTAGCTTCGCATTCCAGCCTGTACTCGTCTGACATAGTACCCACCCACCTCACCCGGTTCTTTTGGTTAGAGCACCAATATTTGAGAAGTGAGGTGTACTCCGCCGACACACCCCAACTTGCCCCACAGCATGTCATATGCAACCAGATCAAAAGCTTTTGACAACACGAGGAAACGCACGTACACCGGCGTCCATTTTGCAGTATAGTACATGACACACAACTCAAATATCGATAAACATACAAAATACAGAATACTAACAATACAATGATAAGGAAATTAGTACAACAAGCATCCATGAACGATCACCACCTCAAGAATAAAGGCCAAGTTCACACACTATGTACTCACGCAGTCATTATCAGATTACAGATTAGACTTAGTAGAACAAATAACACAATTAAAATAAATGTAGGTACTATTAACAGTACTTACCGTGTGCGACCATATCTCAGGATTACAAGTGGATTTACACTCTAGATAGAAAACAAACGAATTCCTAGGAATTATTGTTACTCGACTGTTTTTTATGAAGATTCTTATCAGTTGGTTATTTATTTTATTTTATTTTATTTATTTGAGAAAATAAACGGTTACACGTTCTGAAGGTGTTTGTTTGTAGGGAGGCTGGATGGGCCTACAATAGGGAGGTTTACCAAGCTAAATGTTGGCACAAAGCTTGTTAAACCTTCCTGTGATTGTGATTGTCTTTTTGTTAGTGTTCCTGTAGGTTACTAATATAGTTTTTAAGTAAGATGTAATACTAAAACCCTATCGGCCTTGATGCCTGACAGTAAAATATTTATTTAATTATTTATTTATGATTATTATTACAATATTGCATAAACTATGAGCTACAGAATGAGTAGATGTATAAACCACGACATTTTCCACATATTAATTAATAATTGTTATTTGTTCATTTTATCAACGATTACGCTTTACTTTGTTTAAATTATTTTCATCACCATTGCTCTCAAAACGGCGAAGGAAAACATCGTGAGGCAACCGGCAGGTCCTAGAACCAAATATTCGAATACATGTATTACCAATCCGCACTGGGCCCGCGTCATGGATTACGGCCCACTCGGCACTCCCTCTCACCGAGAGAAGACCTGTGTCCCAGGAGTGGGAACATTACAGGCAGATTATGTTAACAATTGTGAAGATAATTGGACACACTTATTGACTTCGAGGCAAAGAAAGAAGAACTTTAAGATGTTCCTGGTCTAGCACAAATTAATGATGAAGAGGGAGAATATGCTTACAAAATGGTGTTTGGAAACCTCCCATTCCCAAACAAAGTTCTTATCTCTGTCTATTAATTTTTATCCCGTATAGGTATCTACCATTAATCTTTAAGATAGATATTAGTATTATGATTATTTTATATGTGCAACATTTTTAGATACCTCAGTGTTAAAAGACCAAAGTGAGAATAGTTTTACCGCCTTCTAGGTTACCAAAGACGAATGCAGCTGTGTACCAGTATTTCACATGGAGCGACTGCCTATCTGACCTCCATAAACCAGTCACTGGGTAATACGGTACTCCTTGGTAAGACTGGTTGTCAGATTTTCGGGCTTCTGACGACCCGTAACGACTGCCAAAGATCCAAGAATGACAGCCGAGACCATTGGCGTAACGTGCTTTTCGAGCCACCGAGGGGTCTTGCTATGTAAAGATGGTCACCCATCCACAGACCAACCGCAGCAAACGTAGCTTAACATGATCGATTAATCCGTGCGGCTGTTACTATTTAGCCAACAAGGCAATATGAAAACGTGTTACGCAATTAGGGAGCTGCTTTAAAGCTTACAACTCTGCCTATCTACTACAAATCCGACGAAAAGGAAAAAAAAAAATTCAAACAAACACAATTTAGGTACAAGATCAGCATAAAGCTAGTTGGTATATTTGACATCCGTTATAAACACCGTGGGTATGGTTTGTCATGTTCTAAGTACTACATATTGAGAGGATCAACCCACTCCACAATTACTTTTTATTAGGATAAAGTGATTTCCGAAAAAAAAAAATGGAGCTCACGGCTCGATGCTGACAAAACATCTTAAAAGTATTGAGGTTCCGTCGGTCTTAGGAGTTATTTAATTTTGTTAGTTCAAAGTGTATGAATGGATCTCTGCGACTTACGGGTTGCAGGTTCGAACCCAGACATGCGCTTTACATTGTGTAAATTATTTCGTCACCACTTAGTCCAGTCACTTTAGGGTTTCACCTCGGAATTTGAGATAATAAGCTGGAAACTCGTATACAGCTTTATTTTGGCATTCTAAAAGATGTCTCAAAAGTCTCATATTATCTCGTGTCTGCGTCGTAAGTTATTCGAGGTCAAAGGTCACGAAAATTGGTTTTTTGCAATTATCTCCGTTTCTATTGCTCCAATGATGTTAGCATCCATTATCAAAATTGTAGAGCATAAAATTTGCGACAAATTTTGTTCTAAACATTTTTTCATAGAGTCAACCGTTTTTGAAATAGAGAGCGGAGAGCACCCAGCGCTCAGGCATATATACTGTAATACAAGGTCAACCGTTAATCTCGGTGAATAATACCTTGTATATAGTTACTAAATCTCACTCCTTTTTTTACGAGGTACACTGGATGATGGTGAAGGTTCACCTTCCTCTAGTCGTCGTTTTGATGCTGATATAGAATTTTTACTGATGTATACTTTCCGACACTCGACATGCACATTCACAGAGGTTAAAGTATTTAAGAAGTCTATGTGACCATCATTTCTTTCGATACTTGCAGTTTTTTTAGTTTTCAAGCCACGCACTACATTCACAGAATCACCTTCAGTTAGAGACTTCCCACAAATAAAACACAAATCAGCCATAATTATCAAAATTGTACGTCCGTCGTTGCTGAGATCTTATAACCAACTAAAGAATTCAGTCAATAGAAAGTAGTCCGTTGAAAAAGAAATCAGTCTCCACATAACAACTGAACATCTGCCACATGAACTATGGAGGGGTCCGCATTCGCAGGTATAGACATTATAGAAGAAGGTCGTCTTATAGAGGTCCGTCTTCCCAGTTATAATCTCAATAGAAAAATAAGATTATACATTTTAAACTTTAAAATCTGTAAATTTTAAAATTTTAAAATTAAAATTTTAAAATCTTTAAAATTGAAAGAGCAAATACTTAATATTTTTTTATATTTATAATCTATAAATACATATATATAAAACATCATTCAATACAATGTATTAACTAATAAATAATACTAATTATTTATTGTTGATAATATTGTAATGATTTAGTAACTATATACAAGGTATTATTCACCGAGATTCACGGTTGACCTTGTATTACAGTATATATGCCTGAGCGCTGGGTGCTGTCCGCTCTCTATCTCAAAAACGGTTGACTCTATGAAAAAATGTTTAGAACAAAATTTGTCGCAAATTTTATGCTCTACAATTTTGATAATGGATGCTAACATCATTGGAGCAATAGAAACGGAGATAATTGCAAAAAACCGATTTTCGTGACCTTTGACCTCGAATAACTTACGACGCAGACACGAGATAATATGAGACTTTTGAGACAACTTTTAGAACGCCAAAATAAAGCTGTATACGAGTTTCCAGCTTATTATCTCAAATTCCGAGGTTGACCCCTTTTTTTGCCTAAAGTGACTGGACTAACTGTTCTAAAAACAGTGAAGGAAACCGGCGTGTCCTACAACAAAAACATCGAGAACATGACGTGATATCTACTAAGCCGCACTGGGCCCGCGTGGTGGAATACAGCCCATTCCCTCTCACAGAGAGCAGGCCTGTGTCCCAACAGTGGGAACATTCTACTCTGAATATGCTAAATGAATCTCTTCTTCATAATAATTGTATCGTTTAGAATATTCATAGCTACCACCTAATATTTTAAACGGATGACACATGACAGTTAAATCGGCAATGACGGCAGTTTCATGGTTTTGGAAACTCTTTCTTAGATGTGGTTTTTGTTTGTCAGTGATATTTCATGCGACGCCACTCTTCTATATCGTCAACAACCACTAACGAAAGTAATAGTCAACAGGCTAAACTTATAGCACTAACCGACTGTTGTTGTTTGTTTCTTTATTTATACAAAGTTTACAGCAATTGTATGAAGTCCTCCAAACCGAATCTCTCTTCCCTCACTCTCATTGCCCGATGGGACGACAATCGACATGACCGGAGGGGATCAGGCGCAGGACCAACGGCTTATCGTGCTTTCCTAGGCACGGGAGTATCACACCGCCAACTTCCGAACTCCGGGCAAAAAAATTAAAAAGAAATTCTCAACGGAAAAACGCAATAAAACTTTTCCCGACCCGAGAATCGAACCCAGGACCCCACGCTCAGCAGTAGTGCTTATGACCATGAGACCAACGGGGCAGTTCAATCAGTAATCGTATACTTAATACTTTACCCCACAAAACCGTTTTCACGGTACATCTGTGTGAGCGGACAAGCGAAGCAATTATAATGGTCGTATTTTTTATTGGATATTTATATAAATATACAATGTCCCAGAATTATCGCACAACCTCTTAAGTGGTCATTATACTCAACATATTGAACAACTTTTACTAGGGGATCTTAAATCACGAAAAAAAAATCAGCTGTACCCTACATTTATGTTCGCATAACTCGTCTAAATGTAGGGATTTCAGGTTTGGTGCCATAGTAAAAGTTGTTCATAATGAGGAGTACAATGACCCCTTAAGAGGCTGTGCTTTATTTAAGTTACACCTTGTATAGAAGGATTTGCAAAATCCTCTCATGTTTAATGGATAAGGTATATGCCTCAGGGATGATCCCATATACATTTTATTAACTTTGCTCGGGTAATTTTTGAGTTAGCTTCAATAATACGATTTTTCCACTTAGTTTATTTTGATGATGTTTTAATAGCTTCCTGTCACTGATATTTACATAGCAAGTAGTGTTACATGAATTTTTGTAGGGTAGGTACTACTAAAAATTGAAAAATAAACACTACGTACAACCTACAAAGTGAAAAATAACTAGAATTTCGGATAACGGTGTCATGGAACGAAAATTTCCGACTTCCGAAATTAAAGTTATTTTTCACTTGTAGTTGTTTTTTTTTTTAAACGTTTTTATGATCATTTATGCAAAGGAAATGTGAGACGCAGTTTTTTTGAAGTAGGGTCATAAGTAGATCACTGAGGCATTTCTGGTTAGATGGATTTGTCAAGAGCTTTTGATAGAGTTCACTTAGTCTCATCTTCAAAAGTAAACTCACCAATGTTACTAGTTTATAGTAGCATCACAAAACAATCAGATCATCAATTTACAGAAATAACAAAGCTTATTCAGTGTTTTCTTGGCAACAATTCAGTTTAACGGAACCCCACACCATAATCCTTTGCATGCCTTCTCCAAATTTAGTATTCACGATCAAAAGTCGTCTTACACCTCGTTTCGTCAGGTGTAATTAGTCACACCACCCGATACGGACAATACGTGGGTGTAACATGAAACTAAACTTTTGTCATAGCTTTGTCCTTGTCTAATTGAAAAGTAAAGAGAGGGAGAGGAGAATTTGCGCCCGTTACTCGACTCTGTAGTTAATGAAAGCCCCAATAAAGGTAAAACGATTGAATGGTTTAATTAATTGGTTAAAATTTTAGTGTTAAAGGTCATTTATTTAGATATAGGTATTTATATAGACAAATGCTTATCTTTACTTCGCTATTTTGGCACAAGCAAAACAAATGAAGGAATAGTAATAACTCTATTATCAGAAAACATTATACCTATCAGATAACACTAGGAATGAAGGATTAAAGAAGTGAGACATTCAAAATTTTCCTCAATAAAATAGGAAAACAAACAAGTTTCAGTAATCTCTTGTTACGATAATCAGGCGCTGCAGGATCTTATCTAAAATTCGTATGAAATTGAAACATCGCATAAAAATACTTTTTATATTAACTAATACAAAGTTAAACGAGTTGAAAAACAAAACAAGACATGTTTGTAAGTAGGAAGGAAAGACATTTCTAGTAATTTTATGACATAATTATGATATTTATGGCTCCTAGTTATGCTAAAGTTCAATATATTTAGGTTAAAGCGGGTTTGTACAAAAAGAGGAACTTGCATTTAAGGAAAGCTTATGTGGTTTTTTCTTGAGATTTAGAGTCATTACTACATTTAGGAGTAAAACTGATGGACTGATAACCCTAATATTCTGTTAGAATATTTTTTTAGCTCATAAATAACATACAGGCTCCAGACTGTTGCCCCTCTTTCTTTTTGGGACAAACTCTCTCCACTATTTCCAATTACTGCAACTCGCCAGAATCCACAGTAACATACCCAGAAAATTAACCCTTAAATGCATAGAGTTTCGAAAACGATACAATGCGTTCTCAACCGTTTCCTGTGTTTTTTTTAGTCATAAAGCCCGGCTGAATGATCAATCATACCGTTACTTATTTTTTTTACCGAAAAAGTGAGGTTTGACAAATGACAGTTCTGACATCATGGATTTTTTACACTTTCATTGTCTATTGTCGCATGAGAGTACCAAAAACTGCTTCCTAGTGTTCCACAACTCAGTCAATATTTAGTAAGAAATTAGACGTGTAATTGGTACCACTAATACCTACATATTGTATCCAGAATTCCAGAACGATACTTTAGTTTTTTTTTTCCTAGCACATATAGGTATTTTTCCCGAGAGAAACAAATTCTTCATGCATTTAAGGATTAATGTCGGAAAGTCGAAAGAAGTAATTGAATATCTTGGAACCAGCTACCAAAGAATACTGGAAGAGTAGAAAATATATAAAACTTCAACTATTTCAAGGAGGATACACATACAATTGAAATTATATAAAAGCCACCATCTCAGCGACAATTCTCGCGCAGCGTGGTAATCAATGCTCGTGCCTCCTCTGTATGAGAAGAGGCCTTTGTCTTGCAGTCAAAATACCCGACTGCTACTAAAAAGATCAAAACAAGATCACTTATCCAGCAGTCTGATGCAGATGGTGGCAGTTATTTTAGTTCAATCTCAGATTTCCTGGGCCCAGAGCTTTTGAGTAGGTAGAAATAAAAGTGGGTTATGCTTAGCCGTGGGTTTAACAATTTCGATTTTTTTTCCATTACTAATCTGGCTATAAGTCATATCCGTTTCTATATCACCAAATTACCTTGTAAATAGAACAAACATTACTAACAGGACTAATCTACAAGGTTTATTGTAGGCATTTGTAGGGTGCGTCTAATCTTTGCTCTGTCAGCCATATCTAATAAAATTCTAATGTTGTTCGTCTTGAAGTCAATAATCTCTTGCTTATTACTTTTAGCTTTATGTAATTTTTGTCATTGGCCAACTGCAGACTACCATCATCTTCCATGGCATTACCATCTGTTGGGTCTTGCTAAATCGTCATCTCTTTCTAAAAGTTTCTAAAAGTCTTTTACGTCTGCACATAGGCCTTCTCCAAGCATCACCACAGCGACCGGACCTGCGCTGCCAGCACACCGTAGATTCTCGCGAAATTCACCAGTTTATCAATTCAGGTTTATTTACCAGTTTTTCAGATTCTTACTTCTTAGCGATAAGACCGCCCATTGTGTCAACCTTTGTAAAATTTGTATATTTATGTCTGTAATTTATATGGTGTACATAATAAAGAGTATTCTATTCTATTTTATTCTTTGCGTGAGTGTAAAATTAGTTACCCCGAACCATCTCCACTGCATAATTGTTTGAGTAGTCTTGTCACCTCGTAGCGATCTGGCGAACCGTTGGACATCTGCGAAAGAATATTTATATTTAGTAAACAGCTTGAAATGGTCAAGAAATTAAGGTCTATTAATATGAAGCTATTAATTAAAGTAACGTAGGAAATCTGGAACACAGAAAACAAAAATCTGAAAAACTTTTGAAAAGTACTAAGGAATGGAGGCAAGACAGTTGCCATCATTAATATGATTGGCAAGTCCATTCATTCCATCTCTCTAATGACCATCATCACAAACAACACCATACAAAAAGTTCCATAAAACAACTAAATGATCCAATTTCTTCGACAATATCGGTACACATCGCACAAGCTCGAGCGTGCAGTCCGAATGCAAGGGTTACGTCATGCCGAGATAACAGGCGGTGTGCCCGCGACGCCGCGCCGAACGCCGGCTCCAGTACCAAGCGACACTCCGTACCGGACACGCGTTGTATACCACACAGACATGGTAAGTGTTTATAAACTTTTGTACTTACGTCTTATTTTTAATATATAAATTAACAATATCAGCCAAGTGTTTGGGATTTTAGAGGTAATTTGAGGAGTAAAGATGATATTTTGGACAAGAATGTCTAAGATTAGAATGGTCTCTTGACAAAATCTGTGAAATTTGAGCAGTCGCGTGTTTTAAGGAGTTTATAGGTAGATGACAAATAGTCGCTTTGATCGGGTTCGTTTATTATGTGTTATTTTTCAGGAAAAGTTTATGGATAGCGATAAGTGTTTTATTATCAATTTATTTAATAAACTGGAAGACCGACGACGGTATTAATTTACAGCAAACGAAAAACAAAAAACAAAAAATTGTAAAATAATTTCGATCATAGTTTCAATTAATATTGTGGAAGCAATATGTTTTAGTTTATTCAGCCATTAGGATTTTCGGAATACCATTCCATCATGATTTATTTTCGCTATAAATATTGTGTTTCATAACATAAATCTAATTTTAATTTAAAGAAACAATAAAACAGTGCCAAAACATGTTTAAAAAGAATTAAAATAAAATGTAAAGTTTATTCCGTCTCGAATAGCATATCTGGAACTAATCAGTGTAAACGAAACAGCTCATGTAATTGAGAGGAATGTGCATCTAATCAGTGGCAAGCTATCGACATCTGTTTGGCTACTTCAATGTGTGATACATATTAAATAGTGGTCTATATGTTTACAAACTGACCACCAAGTAGCCACTTTATTGGTGGCAATGCAATAATTGACGAGCAAAGTACTGATAAAAAGACGCCATAATAATTGATAAAAGGCTAGATGATAGTAATAACAATGTAAGAATTAAAACGAGACTAGCAGATTTTCCGGCTTAGTTATTAGATACTTTTGCGTTTCTTAAAAATCAAATGAAATAAGCAAGAAAAATAATTGTTATTCCGCAAGTGGACAAGTGAAATGTTTTTTAAAGACAGTTAATTTACAACACAAAACAACTACATAAAAATATTAATCTAATGACAAAGCGCCACTTTTAATGGAACCAAATCCCAAATTGTTGCTATTAGACTAATCATATAATAATACGATAACACGCAATATTGCGACACATCACCAACATTTATTCATTTATTTCAACGTGAACTCAAGATAGTACATGAAAATCTAAATCTATATGACAGCGTTGAAGGCCGAAACTATAAAGTTTAGAAGCACAACAATAATGAACATCAAAATAGGTAGTTATAAATACTGAGTGTTTATGAGTCCAACTCGAAATCCTTCCAAAACATTTCATCTCTAGCATCTGCCTTTACTAATGCAGCATCCAGCTGAACAAGATCTAGTAAAACTTCACATTCTACATAAAATAAATGATGTTTTGAATCCATTTGAAAATTGGGACAAGACTGTAGGTTGACATTTTTGACGGGAATTTCAGTGTGTTATAAAACTTTTTTAATAACGCGCACAGGAGCAGCTGTTGTTACATTTCTGAGAAAGTTTTCTTATCGTGGAAAAATTATAGGAAAAATGTGCTTTTGTTGACGGCATAGAATTTTCGACGAATAGTTTTGTGTTTATCCTCATTAGTACTGGCAAACTAACACTGGTAATGAAGTACCGTTCCCATTTCTCCTTTCCAACATTTTGCACCGTGAACCTATGTTACTGTTTTCTTTTTTTAATAGTTTTATATTATTCACTTTGGTTCTTCTCTAAAGTAACATGTTTCTTTGTGTCTGTTCAAACTATCAGATCATTGATTATCCTATTTGTTTTGTTTTCTCAAGAGATCATAAAAATGGTTTATTTGTTTATTTATTTGGGATCTTCAACAGAGGGTACAAGGGTGGGTATGTATACAATCCACAATGATATAATAATAAAAAAAGGTTATTTTATATGCTCATACGGGCTCCTTCAATTACAGGAGACCACAGCATGCACATATAACTAGGTGTAAACATGATAACCCACAGGGCAGCATGTGGAGAGCTGTTCTGCAGTAGCGACCCACGGAGCTTATCTTCTGGGAGAAATCTTATTCCTCACCTCTGACTTGTCTTTATTGTCCGGCTGGAGTGAACAATGACGAGGAACAGAGCTCCCACCTCTTTCTTGCCTTTATTGGGCGGTTTGATTGAAGATTCAGAAGAGCAATCGCGCTCGGAGGAAGGAAGTATTCCAGTAAGATGCTGGTAGGGTTCTTGACCGTACTTCCGGGATTGTCCTGATAGCCGTGGAATACTTCTCCACTCCTCATAAGCATCTCAGGACATATTGACCCCTCATCGCTACGATACTATGTGCTAGCAACCGTCTTCGGGGGTGCATTATTGTGTGTGCAAGTCACCCCTGCTATTTTTCTGTGAATATTATATTATCATTGGTCAGGCAGGGGACATAGTCCTTTCATAGTTCAAGGTAACCAATCCACTATAGCCACCCAAACCCATAGCCCAGTATATTTTGTTTCCATGTTCTGCAACAGTTTTGCACCAACCGGGGTTGTCCTTGGGTGCACTTGCATAGTGAATAGTTCACTTGAAAAGCTCACTTGTTTCTATGTGTTTTATTTTATGAGATTCGTGATGGTGATGTATAAAGAGGACAGTTGAAAGAGGTCATCATTAGATATTTTCTTTACATGAGGAAGAATTTGAATCTGTATTACATAATACAACCTAATATATAAAATTATATAATGCAGACATATTAAGTAGCGCGACACCCGTGGCTCAACGTGCATCGAGACGTTAAATGGTGTAGTGGAAGTGTTTAACGGTGTTAAAGTTATTAAATTTAGCCAATAAACTGTGGATTGTCGAAAAAACTGTAAAATCAGGCTAATTTTAATTGTCGATTGAACTTAATCACAGTAGGTACTTTCGTTTTTAACTTTCTTTTATCTTAAACACTTTCAAGACTTCGCTACAACATGAAAGAACAAAATAATAAGCACATCGACATAAAATTTATCGGAATATTAACAGACTGAACCCAAACAAACATTTGCGCAAACTTCAGAAATCAATAGCGCGTTTATCGTTTCGCATAGGTAAGACGTCCCCCAAGGAACGGTCGTAGCTGACGCGTTCATATGGTTGCATGGTCGCGTAGGCAACAGTTCTGAGTCACGACCTTCAACATGTCGGGACGTTTAGGGGCTTCCGTTTTATATGTAAAACAGGGTTAACATTGTGATACAGTTGCGGAAATACTGTTTGATAACTTTCAACGTGACCCGAACTTCATTTATTTGGATTTCATTGTTTGATTTTATGCCTATGTATATATGAGAATGAGACTAAGTTTATATGAGAATTGGAATAAAAAGTATTCTATGTCCTAATCCAGGCCACGGTCTACCCATGTGCCCAAATAATCCAAATCCATTCAGCCGTTTTAGCGTAAACTCGTAACAATACAAAAATTTTCTCTTTATAATTTTAGTTAAGAAAAATTAGAGCTACATTTATTAGCTTTAGATATAATATACCTACTAATATACCTACCTAAGTACTTCCATACGAATAAACGTACGTTAAGATAAATTATTACGGGGGTAGTTGGAAGGATATAATTGAATAACAATGATAGAAAAGAAAGAAAATTCTCTTCAGCAGCCCGATCTCTGCATTTTTGCTCAGCTAAAGAAAGAAAAAAGAAAGAAAGGATAACGTTAACTTGGATACAGTTCGAGAAACACAAAAATACAAATAACAATAAATAGCTAATTACTATAGGATTGCACCCTCGCCTTCTCCATCAGAGAATACATAGGTACATCGTGTTGTGTTGTGTGTCATTTCTAGTTACAATAAAGTACAAAACTACTTTCCATACGTTAGTCCGTCCTGTTCTAATATACTATGTCTCTATATCCAGCGCGTCCCACTCGGCTTGTTTCACATTCGCGTCAGTAATTTATTATTATTGCGACATTTCTCCACCATTTGGGATTACACAAACCCAGTCTATTAGAAGATTATTCAAACTATTTGTCACACATATGGTTCTATTACTAATTGAAGAAATGTTGTTCAAGATTCAAAGAGATATGTGTTGATTGGTGTAATTTCGGAAGTCGGAGTCTTTGGTTTTGTATTTTCGATTTTGCCACCAACATCCGATATTAAAGTTATTTTTCACTTTGCAGTCTTTTTTTTTGTTACGTAGTTGCGGTACACGATAAAAATTCTGATATGTAAACAACAGTGAAGGGAACTTAATAATAATAATAACATCATCAATATACACAAAGTAGATTAACTATATAGGTATGTACGTATTATTGAAGCTAACTCAAAAACCAATTATCAGGACTTGACCAAATTAGTAAACGGGGTCACCTCACAAAACAAGAATTTCCAAAATAATTGGTCCACTATTTATGAAAATGAATTGAACATAAATTAGAAAAAAACATATAGACGAACATGAAAATCCGTCTTTTCTTTAAGTCGGTTAAAAAGGTTACAGCTACAATACAAGATTTGTTTACTTTTTTATCAACTTCTATGTTGATAGAGGTCATAAAGGGACATCCCCTCAAAATTGGGGGCTGTTTTAGTAACCAGGATTTTGGGGACCGTCTTTTGTAACCATTTTATCTTATTTTCCATTCCAACCTCAATTTGGTCCGTTTCTCAAATACTCGTATCCTTTCTTCTTATGACTTCAAAAACTTCTTTAACTTCAGTTACCTTAACCACAGTTTTATAATTTTATTGTATTTTACTATACAGCGTGTAACGGAAAGGGGGTATCAACCCTGAAGGAGGTGAATGTGCTCATGAAACTCAACAACTTTCCCCAAAGAACATAGGTCGAAATATGAAAAAAAAATTTGGCCCTCCCTTACAAAACTGACTACCAGCTGATTGATTTACTATGGGAGGGCCAAATTTTTTTTTCATATTTCGACCTATGTTCTTTGGGGAAAGTTGTTGAGTTTCATGAGCACATTCACCTCCTTCAGGGTTGATACCCCCCTTGCGTTACACGCTGTATAATGCATTTTTTGCATCTCCAAAATCACAAACTCCATGTTTCCCCTCGATATGAATATCTTCAGTACATTGAACTAAACATAACAATTCTAATCCATTATTCTATGTAAACACATGGTTATCATGTCATCGATTCTGTATCAGCTGACTGGCTCTCTCAATGTGAAGGTTAATATAAATGCATTCAACATTGTTTGCGCGCGCAACGTTGAGCTCACGATGTTGATCCTGAGTAAACTATGGAATGAAAACTGTAAATATGTTAATAAGAATGACTTTGGTTGTTATTACTGTGTGTTTTCATAAATATAGGTTTACTAGCAACACTCCGCGATTTCAGCCGCATAGGTTTCGATCCCGTGGAAGTATCGGGATAAATAGTATCCTATGTGCTATTCTGATGTATAAGCTATATTACTGTAAAGTTTCATCAAAATCCGTTCAGTAGTTTTTGCGTGAAAGAGTAACAAACATCCATCTCACAAACTTTCGCGTTTATAATATTAGGTAGTAGGATCATGACCGTACGAGTGGAAACTTAAAATGCGATGGAAGTTAAGCGTAATTTTGGAAATAAAAATTCTGATTGCTATTTTGCAAAAGGTCTTTGTCAAGAGTAAAATTCATGTTTTTTTTTTTTGTATGATGCTGTGCCTAACAAATCCCTACCTAATACGTTTTCGTAGAGCGATATAGTTTTGGTTTACATTTTGTAACACAATATAGCAATAGTAGGCCATCATTAATGGCTTCAAGATGGAAATGCTATTTAATTAATTTATTTTTACATATTAAATACATTTTAAAATATTTTTATAAAAAACATAAGAAAAACATTTAAAAATACATATAAAAAAATAGTAGTCCGACGGTATCGGGAGCAGGGTCCAAGCTACCGGTGGTTAGGGCTCCAGAGACAGGAACCTCCTCACAATGCGAGCTGTATCAAGGAGTACTGTCTTCTGAATCAGGTCCTTGGTCCATCCGCCTAACGGGAGCCTCGAGAGATGTTGATCGAGGCTTTTGGTCATCAGGCCATTGACCGACACGACTATCCGCACAATGACACGCCGACCTCACATTCCAAATATCAACAACGTCGTGTGCTAAGTCAAGATATTGAATTTGTTTCTCTTTCTCAGCTTTCAAGAGGTTCTCGTCGTGTGGAATAGTAACATCCACAATCATTGTGCGGCGCGTTAATCGATCTATTACCTCTATATCAGGCCTATTGGCGATAATAGTCCGGTCAATAATGATAGACCGATTCCAGTACAATGTGACATGACATCACACCTCAGAATCCACAAGTTTATATTTCAAAGAAAGTTGCTGGTGAATAATCCTGGCTATTTGGTTATGCCTGTGCAAGTACTCGCCGTTAGCCAGACGAGAACAACCAGAGATAATACGAGTATGTCTGATGGACTCATCCGGACGGTGGCATGCTCGACACATGTCAACCGCCCCTTTCTTCATAATATATCTCCCGTAGTTATTTGTCAAGATAACTTTGTCCATAATTGACCTTCAGTTTCCCCGAAAAGGTCCCCAAACCGTAGCCAGGATACGTACGCTAAAAAATCTACACCGGGATCATGAAGAGCCCAATCGAAGCGCCCGTAAAGCACCTTGCTTTGCCATACCTCCTTGCAGTTGTCTGTAGTAAGCACTACAGGTTTGCGCCAGTTCTCTTTAGCCTTGGAGAGCAGCCCGAGTCCCTTGTCCACTGCGACCACTTCGACTTTTAAAAATATTCCCTGAGACTACACATCTCGCGGTTGTGAAGGGTCTTCGCATTTAAAAAGCCTCGACCCAGCATATCAAGCTACTACAATCTGTCTTTCTTTAATAGATTTTCAACTTCAGCGCTAAAGCATATGGTTCAATGTAGATTGGGAAAATTTGACAGTTTTGGGTAGCTTAATGTGCTGGCGTCTGTACTATCTCATTTAATTAATTTTATTATTACATTAATGTTTATATTTATGATAGAATTGATTACCAACACCTGGCAAAGTCTAAAATTTACCTGGAATTAACCTGCTTAACCTTATAAAAATATCTGTCCGGGCACTCACGACTCACGAGTCGTTGTCCGTAGCACGTTTTACAAATATTGCTCGCGTATTTAATATGTTGATGATAAATGATCTGATGTTGGCACAACTGCCAACTGGTGCCAACATAGGACATGATTTAGTGCTTATGGTACCTACGAGATAGAGTTGTAACCTTGTCAGGCTTTCGGGAGAGATGGGTTAATTTTTATATAGTTTTGTCGACCAGCTTTGTTGGTTCCGGCTGTCATTTGTAGATCTTGGACAGTCGTTACGGGTAGTCTGACGACCGGTATTATCAAGGGGTATCGTGTTACCCAGTAACTAGGTTATGAAGGTCAAATAGGTAGTCGCTCCGTGTAAAATACTGGTATTTGACTGCATCAGGTTAGACTGGATGACGACCCCAACGTAGTTGGGAAGAGACTAGGCAGATCATTGACAACCAGCTTAAAGATTCCGAGAGGTGTAACACACATGTTCGTGTCCGCACATTCAATTCGGCACTATCATTTTGTTGAACAACGAAGCCATAATTACTAGACATATTCGTTCGGGTTTCATTCCGCCCGTGCCGATCGGCAACCTTCGTTCGGTATCTCATCATCTTTCTGGCCCTCTTCCATGTTACTTGGGGTCGGCGCAACACCTTATTTTCTTCATTTCTCCCCGTCACGCTATCATTCACTTTTCTTCCATATTATTTTTTGTGACTATCTTCACACAATCCATCTATCTTTTCTTCCAACTTTCGTTCGGCATTCGGCATCTACCCTCGCTCAATCATCTTGGGCTTGGCACAAGTCTAGCAGGCTGTGCCGAATATGTATGTGGCAGCCCTTAGGAATTCCTTACGAAGCCGAGCGAGTGGAGGAAGTAGTAATAATTCAGATTGGATATTTAAGAATTTATACGTCTTACGTCGTATCAAAACTTCTTTCCTGTTTCTTATTCGTATCAGGGCGAATTTCACCAAACTTTTATAGTTAGAATAAGTCTTATCCTGAGAATACATTTTGAATTTCTGATAGTATTTCCATACTATATCAACTCGAAGTCAGTTTTATTCTAAGGATAAAAGAATCAGCCCTCAGTGACCTAAATACTCATAACTTTCTTCATAATTATATTTTTGTCGGTTTTTCGCTCTGTGTTATTGACAAACGATAAAGATAAGTTCTGAATGATATGAATCCAGCATGAGTCACAGATATACACCAAAATAGCCAATCTTGTTAACATAACTGTTGCTCTAGTCGGAAGGAATTTCCGGCGACAACTGCTTATTATTCACGTTTTTTTGTCATTGTTCATGCATCACAGTTTCGTTCGCTTACATTATCTACGTAGCCTGTAGGAAACATTTACAAGACGCACAATCGTACTGCAACTGTGTGTAAGATGAGTTAGTGAAACTACCTATTAATACGTGTTGTTGGGTTTTTATATCTGGAATTACACAGTAGCAGCCCGGAGTTTGGTTTGGTGCCCGGTGGGTGGCAATAGGCGCGTCCCCTATTTGATGGGACTCAAACATAACTGGCGGTAATGAGGATGTGCTAAAGGTACCCCTCTACCTACCTCCACCACCTACCTACCTACCTTCGGGTAATACAAGGCGTGAAGTTATGTTATGTTTATGTTCAAACTGTCACTACCTTTTACTTTGTTGTTGCTTTTATGGGAATTTGCGCTACAAACATCATCCAACGGCCGCAATACACAGACTGACTGAATTAAATGACAATCTTACAAGAAGTGTTGACAACTTTAGCTAACTATGGTATTCTGAGATATAAAAAAAAAGCTGCTGTTTCATACAAAAAAATGAACGCAATAAAAACGTTGCCTAATTTCAATACTTCAGACTTAGCCCTTTAGAAAAAGTTGATCATATTCATACGTACTTTCACCCCCTGAAACCTAGCCAACGAACAGTCATCATGTAAAGTAAAAACGTAGATTTTATTCCTCCCAATAATTCCATGATAACTACTCAGGTGTTGGCGGGTTTGCCAACACTAGGCATGACTAAGTGTTGTACAAGCCCGCGGCCGGTGGTGATGCGTATCTATTATTGTTACAATTGTGTTGGTGTCGTGTGTAGCGGGCTTTATTCTGGAATAGAATTTTGCTTACAAATTCGTCGACGCGTAATCGCGGTGACATTCGATGTCTGTATGACCTGTTGGGAGAGGTGTTAGGGAAAATGTTTCTTACTTTGTTGGAGATGAAGTTTTGGTAAACAGGATGAAGAATGATATAGGTGTAGACGGTAAATATGACAGAGGAACTTGTCCTACTCACGTACGCAGTATTTAGATACTGTAAAACATTTATAAATAGCCGCAGATCCTCCTAGGCAGGCCAGGCATTCCATTAACATAAACATAACATAACAAGAAGCCCAAAAAATAAAATGACTGACATATTCCGCGAATGAATAAATCATATCCATTTAACAATAAACTAACCTAAGCTAACTTTTGCAGTAGGCCGAAAATACGCCCAGAAGAAGAATTAAACAAGCATTAGATAACTTAACGTGAGCAGATAAAATTCACACGTTTACGTCAAATGTGGGCAGAAATACAAGTCTAGAATAGAAACACCACACAATTATCCCCAAGTATTTCTGTAGAAAAACAACAAGAAAAAAATATTTAGTCTAATGAGTGATAGATGATTGTCTATTTTTTCTGGCAACTAGTTTAAAATTAGCTAAATTATCGTCTACCTCAAAAAAGATTAACATAATAAAAACTATAAATACGCCAACGTCACCGATTACACAGTGATGGGACGAGCGCGATCACTTTATCGTTAGGCATGATTTTCTCAAAAAAATATTGACATGTTTTTTCATTTCGTTATATATTAGATAACGTTAGCTATTTGTTTATGCAGGACTACAAATAAAGGAGACAAACAAACAGGAAAAATTAGCTACAATGGTACTGCATATTTATATAGAATTCTTACTTAGGTTATCAATGTCAAATGTGTGTTTTCGTTGAAAAGGAAAATAAACTTCATTTGCAGACACGAATAGCTAGAAATTAATAACTCACGCATTTGCGAAATACAAGGCTGTTTTCTTCCTCATTTTTGTTCCCTATTATGCGCTTTGGAAAACACACATATTTTACACGGCACGATTTCTTGGTTTTATTGGAGAAAACGTCTTCAAGACAAGATAATCATACCGTTAATAACAGATCTTTTGAAAACTTACCAAGAACACGTGGGAATATAGTTGTAAAGATCCAATTAAAGTAATTTTTAAAGGTGTTTGAACTCTCAAGGATTAACAGCATATGATGACACGGGGAAAACGCAAAGATACATAAAAATATGAAACAATACAAATGATTAATATGACATAACGAATCCCAAGTTATTAATGATTCAGAAGGTAGCTGCTGTAATTAAAAACGCCTACATAGCATGTTTTTAGGCACATTAGTCATACAAAAAAAGCTATCAAATTAATGATCTGTTGTTTCTAATATTGATTCGATGGCACGCGACTTAAATGGCATAGACGGAGTTTCCGCTTTTTGAGTTCAAGGTTCCAATCCTGCAGATGTGTAACAAACGATGATCTATTGATGTTGTGTCAAGTATAGCACCTTTGTAATGCGGGGGCTGTCGTTATGCAAGTAAAAAAACAAACGACCTATTGCCTTGCATAAAAAAGCATTTTACTACTATAAAACGATAAATCAATCTGCTTAGCCTTTTTCCAACTGTATTGGGGTCAGCTCCCAGTCTAATCAGATGCAGCTGAATAGCAGAATTTTACATGGAGCGACTGCCTGTCTGACCTCCACAACCCAGTTACTGGGTAACACGGTAGCCCTTGAAAAGACTGGTTGTCAGACTTTTGGGCTTCTAACCACCCGTAACGAATGTCAAAGATCTAAAGAATGACAGCCGGGACCAACGGCTCAGCGTGATTTTCGAGGCACGGAGAGGTCTCGATAATATGTAATGGTCACCCATCTACGAAGACCGCGTCCAGCGTAGCTTAACCTTTGATCAACCTGTGCGGCTGTTATTATTGTCATGCATATAAGGAAAACATTTTTAAGTATAAAGCGATAAACGTATGATTTATTTCAATCATACATAACATCTTCCTTAAAAGGAGAACACGTCACAAATGATACCAGTCATTTTGTTCTAGGCAATATTATTAGACTGGTAGGTTAGTAAATACTATTTACCTTGTATGGGTTAACGTATTATAAATGATTCACTAATTCTGTTTGGACAAGACCGGATATTTACATAAATAACCACTTTGTTTAAATGTGTGAAGCTCAATATGTTTGAATAATTATTTGTATTTAATATCGAATGCAGCATAAATAATGATTACATATTTATTAGTATATTTATTTGTTAGAATTAGTTTACGATTGTGAGTTGAGTTTGAGATTCCCGGTACCTCTCAGGGACGACCTGGTACCTCTCAGGGACGACTTGGTACCTCTCAGGGACGACTTGGTACAAAGTACCGCTTGTGGCATAGGTACAAGCGTATCAGCTCGTCCTAATGAAGTGAATAGTTCTCTTATTTAAATCAAAAATAAATTGCAGCAGCGAATAATTTCAAACATTTACTTACAAGTTTTATGATAATTTACATAATTCATAGTAAACTTTGAATAATATCAAATCTACAAAAAAAAAAAAAACATATTGTAACAATTCTACACCGAATCTCGTATAATAATGCATCCCACGCGCGATCTATTTCAGTTTTTTATAAACATTCAGCTACAATACTGAGTTGCTCAGTCAATTAAAATTCACTAAACAACACTATGCCAATGACATAACATACAAAATACATTAACAAAAGAATCGAGAGTAAGGAAGAAGCCATACCCGTTACGATGACACATCAGCGATGCAAGCGCGATAATGTTTGTCAAATAAATTAAAATTAATTATAGAGCTAATTTTTTCACTCGCTGGATATCAATGTACTTGTAATGACATTTCCAGTAATAGTAAACAAACAAAAAATTTATGAAATCCTCTCTCATCATGGATACTTTCTATAAGGCGATTATAAAAAAAATATCGGTCTTTAGTTAACTGGAATTATTAGGTATTGTCAGTGATTTTTCTCAGAAATGATTTCAATTCAAATACAGCCGGTCGATTCTGTAACCATCTCACCGTGAAAGCTTGGGTGAAGTGAGCGTGGAGTGAGCTGTCATTCGCTAGGGATTAACACTATTAAGTGCTCACTTCACTTATGATTTCACGGTGAGATTTTTACAGAATCGACCGGCTGTATTTGAATTGAAATAATTTCTGAGAAAAATCACTGATAATACCTAATAATTCCAGATAACTAAAGACCGATATTTTTTTTATAATCGCCACGCATTATTACGCACGGCACATCACTATTCGGGACTAAGGTCGCGTATACAATGCAACCCACGCGCGTACTATTTCAGATTTTAGTGTAGCCCCGCTCGATTGCAGGGCTGCACCAGAAGGTCAGACCGATTTGATGGACTGACCGTGCAATTTGTTGTGATGCTGTCAATTAATCTGGGTGTAATGGCTTGATGGAATGATGACGGATTACTGTAATTTTCGGCTTTATCGTATATTATGGATGTTGAAAATGTAAGCGTCATACGGTTTATTTTTAGTTCAATAAATGTTTTTGTCCCTCTCACTGAAAGTAGGCCTGTCCCAGCAGTGGGAACATTATAGTATGCTAAATGTTTTTTTTAATGTTGTTTGCATTTTACGCTTATAGATAATTGTTGTTGTTATCAACAAAAAACAAACTTATAAATAAAAGCGTCAGTTAAACGCAACTACTAATAAATTTGGTAGAATGTAATACAGCATATTTCACCTTTTATTTCGATGTATAAATTGTAAAAGATTTAGGGAGTCTAAAAGACTAGATGCGTGGGTAGAATCGCGGTGTCACTATGTTAAAAAAAAAACATGTCTAAATAAACCTGTGCTGCGAGCAGTAGATTTATAATAAGTATTATTCTCTGTAACACTAACAAGCTTTGGGAAGATAAATATAAAAGCGGTGAAAATGCACTGAATAGTTTTGCAACGTTGGCATGCTTTCCTTTTCTTGTCGGCGTATTTTTTGCAATTGTGAGATTCATACAAAATCAAATTTATTACTGTTTTTACATTAAAAATAGCACTTTCTTACGGCTCTGAACTATTCTTAACGCATTGGTACACGGCGACACGTCAAGCTATACATTTCCAGTCTTAGCTGATTCGAATTGTATAGGTTTTTTGTACAATCAGAAGTCAGCTGATATTAGTTATGTGCAGCTAGATGTGTAGAACCATGCGTACCAACATTTCTAACTTATAGAAAACATCATGATGTGCTCAATGGCTGGTCAGTCGTTTGAACGCATCATGAGCTTTTTTTCGTATAGTTTGAGACAAAACAATAGTAACAAATTTAAATAACTCACCTTTTTGAGATTCAAGTAAACAATTTTGCATAGGCTTCAAAGCCCTCCTCCATAAAACTTTATTGACCATGAAAATCATTCAGAACAAGAAGAAAATTAGTACAATGGGAAAACTACAAAATGAACGAGATCATTAACCTGAATAGTTCTAGGTGTATGTCCCTATTCTAAGATAATTTTTACAGCCGAAAACCAACATAAACACGTCTGTCCTACATTGCTGATATTATTAGTCTTTAGTCTATAATCCTTGGACTTTAAGCCATATATATTATTTTACTGGACTATTAACACGTAATTCAGAATTCTATGAAAACGGAAATGTTTTACGCGTCGATGAAACTGGCCGCCTGTGTAATTCGATTGTATCTTTTATATACATTACTAGCGACCCGCCCCGGCTTCGCACGGGTGCAATGGAGAAACTGATAATTTTAGAGCCACTATTTCTCGTAAAAAGTATAGGATAAAAAATGGTTATTGTGGGTTATCCCTAAGAGATAGACAAATACCATCGCTGACTTTTTTGTAGACCTTTTTAAGGTGTACAATTCTGTAGTACATTATTTTGATTTATCTCGACGGGTTCAGCCAGCGTTTACAATGTAAGCGCAAAAAAATGTGTTTATTTACGACATCACATTAGAAACGTCTAAAATTATCAGTGTTTCTCTACTATATTATGCATGTATTATACATATAAACCTTCCTCTTGAATCATTCTATGTATTAAAAAAAACTGCATCAAAATCCGTTACGTAGTTTTATAGATCTAAGCATATATAGGGACAGACAGACAGGGAAGCGACTTTGTTTTATACTATGTAGTGATAACATTATAATAAAATAGTTAAGAAGAATTTTTGTCCGTTTGTCTGTAATCTGGATGTATGCTCCGGATTGGCTCAAAACGGCTGCACGGATTTGGATGAAATTCGTCACACAGATAATTTATAACCGGGCGATTTATAACGGATTAACACATAGGATACTTTTGATCCCGGCAGTACGTTCCCATGGGATATTTTCCGACATACACGCCAAGGAATCCGCGGACAAAAACAGTCTGTCAAAATTACTTAGAGGTTTCTTTTGATGTAAACGCCGGAATAACGCAGTTCAATTTGGGCGAAGCGACCAATTTTAATTGTGTAAACATGAAAGTGAATGTGATGTATGAAGCCACTACGCTTTGGAATGGGCAACTAGCTTCATATTACCGCCTGACAGACTACTTGGCAATACAAAAGAGCATGTGATCCTGTAAATAGTTTTATTGAAATAAATGTTTTGTTTTGAGAGCAGTAGTGGTCCAGTGGCATCGGCCCCGACTTTCAAGTTGCAGGTCGTGACACTTCGAACCCAGGCCAGCACTTTAATATGTACCTATATTTAATTTCATCACTACTGCTTTCAAAACGGTGAAGGAAAACATAGTGAGGAAATCGGCATGTCGTAGAACCAGAAATTCGAAGACATGTGACATCCACCAACCCGCGCTGGGCCCGCGTGGTGGATTACGGCCCACTCCCTCTCACAGAGAGGAGGCCTGTGTCTTAGAATTGGGAACGTTATAGGCTGATTATCCTAACTGCTTTCAGTTTAAACCAATTTGGTTGATCCCCTATTTAGTAATATCGTCTATTTCTATAATTGCTTTCCGTCTTGTTTCTTGCGGTTTTCCTCTGAGAGAGTGTCCCAAAGAGTTGATGTCAACAATGACATCAAAGGTGATTGGGACGACAATAGATTTATTTGTAACGTTTCTTCTAGTACAATGTCACTAGTACGTACTGACATAAGAGTTATTGGTGCTTAGCGTCACATGGAAGTAATAAAGCTAATGATAGAACGCTTGTTACCCGATGGAGTGTCGATAAAATGTTAACGTCGGCTATTATCTAGTTTTGAATAATAACTAATAACGCTTTCGTGGAAACTTTTTTGTTTATTACTATTTGGTGGTATGTGCGTAGTAAAGCGGTGGCCACCAGCTTACCATATAAGCCGCACCGGGGTTTTACATCGCGGAATCAAAAAACCGGCCAAGTGCGAGTTGGATTGGCGCACGAAGGGTTCCGTACCATTATCTATTAAAACGGCAAAAAAATCATGTCTGTTGTATGGGGGCCCCCTTAAATATTTATTTTATTCGGTTTTTTAGTATTTGTTGTTATAGCGGCAACAGAAATACGTCATCTGTGAAAAATTCAACTATCTAACTATCACGGTTCATGAGATACAGCCTGGTGACAGACGGACGGACGGACAGCGGAGTCTTAGTAATAGGGTCCCGTTTTACCCTTTGGGTACGGAACCCTAAAAACGCTCTCTAGGAAAAGTAACTTATTTATTTAAGGACAACCAACAAAGCAATAAAGCATACACCAAAAATACATGTTCAAGTACCCATGTTATTTCTATATTTTATAGTATAGCCTTAATTAATGGCTGCCGCGGCATGCATTCAACATAGGAGTAGGAAATGCTTTAGCATCTAACTTGCTACTACTACAACGTCTACACTCACTCACTCACTTCTGTACTCACTTCTATATTAACCCGGCGGTACTCGCTAGGTGTTTACATGCACGAATACTCGCTACCGGGTAAAAAATACCACATGATTTAAATGACATTATCTTGGAAAATAAGTTAGCTTTACAGACTTTAATGGCGTATTTAGTTTATCAATACTAATGTCTAATAAATAAAAGAAAATTGAAAGTTTGAATTATTATTTATTTCAAATTATAGCTTATCTTAAAAAAGAACGCAAAATTAAAAACAAAAATTCTTCATAGTCTTAGAAAAATCAACAAAAAAATTTTTTTCTTAGGTATCACGTAAAATTGAGATCAAAAATTATAAATCGACAGTGCTAGTGTAGTTGTACTCTGTGGTATTTTTTACCCAGTAGCGAGTGCCGCCGGGTTAATAATAAAGCTCTTCAGCTTTGTTTTGTCTGTTTGTTTGAACGCGCTAATCTCTGAAAATACTGGTCGGATTTGAAAAAAAAATTAACATTACGCTAGGACGCTTAGACGCCGAGCAAAAAGAAAAAAATCAGAAAGAAGGACTAATCGAGAACGAAGTAATAACGCGGGCCGGCGACGCGATGCGACGCGGTGGGTCGGGGGAACAAGAAATTTCACGTGGAAAGTCGCGCACAGAAGCTAGTATATTAAAACGATGACGTCATTCGCCGGTAAATTTCAGGTGGTATGTCGCGGCCACCTCTCTTCTAGGGAACCGTGGCTTAAAAGAGAACAGTCATTTAAAAACAAAATCACTTTTGTGTTCCGAAATTTTTTAAAGTCATCGTCATCGATGATGCCTAAGGCCGTTTGTCCACCGCAACGTCAACAGGACGTCAACGAGTACGAGATGACGGCGCCCAAGTAGCGATACATACATTTACTATGGCCGCGTGTCCACCGCACGTCGTCACTGGGACGTCACGCTCGTTTCGAATAATCATGTTTTTGTTTGACGGTGGCGGGTGGACAAACGGTGTTACACTCAGGAGTAGAAAATAATAATAATAATAATAATACTCCACAACTTTCACACAACGCCATCTAGTCCCAAACTAAGCAGAGCTTGTGCTATGAGTACTAGACAACTGATAAACATACATATATATTTCTAAATACATACATATTATAGATAAATTACACCCAGACAAAGAACAAATGATCGTGCTCATCACACAAACATTTGTCCCAGGTGGGAATCGAACCCACGACCTTGGGCATAGCAGTCAGGGCCACTGACCACTAGACCAACAGGCCTGAAAAGTGAGGGAGAGAGCACGTTTTTACTTTATGTTGTTATGATAAAGCAGAATTCAGTGCGTAACACATTAGAATACTTTACTTAAAAATAAAAGCAAACCACAACTTGTATTTCAACAAAATAAATCATACACCACAGGCAAACAGCTCTGTTGTTCATTAATTCCTACAAACCAATGGCAATCTCCGCCATATTTCAAAATAAAGCTAATTAATACATTATGAAAAATACTCTCATTATGTCCAGTGTACAGATACTACTGCTCCCATGGTAATCACATATTTTCCTCGACCATTTTCCTGTGGTAATCAGTTTCATTTACAATCTCATCATTATATATTATGTACTAGCGACCCGCCCCGGCTTCGCACGGGTGCAATGCTGATCACTACATAGTATAAAACAAAGTCGCTACCCGCTGTCTGTCTGTCTCTATGTATGCTTAGATCTTAAAAACTACGCTACGGATTTTGATGCGGTTTTTTTTTTATAGATAAGAGTGATTCAAGAGGAAGGTTTATATGTATAATACATGCATGATATAGTGAATTGATGATTCTCGTAAAAAGTATAGGATAAAAAAATCGTTATTGTGGCTTATCCCTAAGAGATAGACATATCGTCGACCGTAGGTTCAATTGCAGTAAGGGACAAAATACGATTTTTCAGGAGAGGCCGACAAAGTTTTTTTTCGGACTAAATCGCCCATAACTTTTTTTGTTATTAACCTTTTTCGGGTCTGATTTCACACATAAACTTGTATTTTAGTGCTCTATCTACATGTGTAACATTTATTTAAATAAGTTAGCTATTTAAGAAAATAGATGTCCCTTACAACAACGCTTACTGACCAAGTTTCTTGTAGTCCCGTCCCTTACGTCAAATTGACCTCTACGTTGGATCCAATCTATTAATGAAAAAATAGTGTAAAAGACATGTTGAACAAATTTATGAAAAAAATACAATGTAAAGAGATTTTTGACAGAAAATGAAGTACACACTTTTGACGTACGGATATCTTAAATTTGGAAATCGTTATAAGAAATCATTTAAAAGACATGAAAATGTATTAGAACCGTGTGTGTGCTTTTTTGTATGTCGCTTACATGCAATGTTTGTACATTGTAATAGCAAATTTGTATTTGTTTGAATAAAACAATTTTTATTTTATTGTATAAAAATTGTTTTATTAATAATTGTTTTATTTATGTTACCATTTTTTTAATAATTTGATTTTAATAAACATCTTATTAAAATCAAATTATTAAAAAAATGGTAACAATTTTACCTATACTTACTTTGAATTCTTATTCAAATAAAAGAGTAGCTGCAAAAACCGCGCACAATCCCGACCAAACATGTAGCTGAAGTTCCAAACGTTTGAATTCCAAAAGTAGAAAAGGCTGCTCTACTACTTTCTTATATGCAAAAAATCGAAATAATGAAAGATATATTGAATAATAAACCTTAATTACGATTAATAAGACATATCATTGTAACATATTGTTGTTAATGCATTAGAAAAAAAAATATAGAGTGATTATCTAAATAATAAAAAGGGAACAATTTAATCAGATTACATTAATAAAAAACAACAAAAATAATGGCTTTTTGGCAAATTTAAGTTGTCTGGCCCCTTGAAACTTTTTGAAAAATTTCTGGAAAATCAACTAAAGAGTGCCGAATGATTTTCGAAAATATTTATCATCCGGCAACTACCCCTTCTATTGTTTATTTATAAAAAACAACAAAAATAATGCTTTTTTTAGCAAAATTAAATTCTCTGGCCCCTTGAAACTTTGTAAAAAATTTCTGATAAATCAACTAAAGAGTGCCGAATGATTTTCGAAAACATTTATCATCCGGAAACTACCACTTCTATTGCTTATTTTATAAAAAAAACAACAAAAATAATGGTTTTTAGCTAAATTAAGTGCTCTGGCCCCTTGAAACCATGTGAAAAAATTCTGGAAAATCAACTACATAGAGCCGAACAATTTTAGAAAAAATGTTTCATGCGGAAACCACCCCTTCTATTGTTTATTTATAAAAAATAACGGCTTTTTGGCAAAACTAAGTGCTCTGGTCCCTTGAAACTTTGTAAAAAAATTCTGATAAATCAACTAAAGAGTGTCGAATGATTTTCGAAAACATTTATCATCCGGAAACTACCCCTTCTATTGCTTATTTATAAAAAAAACAACAAAAATAATGGCTTTTTGGCAAAATTAAGTTCTCTGGCCCCTTGAAACTTTGTAAAAATTTTCTGGAAAATCAACTACAGAGTGCCATATAATTTTCGAAAACATTTATCATCCGGAAACTACCCCTTCTATTGTTTATTTATAAAATATAACAAAAGTAATGGCTTTTTGGTGCTCTGGCCCCTTGAAACTTTGTAAAAAAATTCTGATAAATCAACTAAAAAGTGCCGAATGAATTTCGAAAATATTTATCGTCCGGAAATTAACCCTTCTATCATTTATTTATAAAAATAATGGTTTTTTAGCTAAATTAAGTACACCGGCTCCTTGAAACCTACTACCCTACTACAAAGTTTCAAGGGGCCAGAGCACTTTCCCAAAAAGCCCTTATTTTTGTTGTTTTTAACGACAGATGAACTCGCACTGATACCACTTTTTTATGCCCGCGCGCTGCTTTCGCATTGGTACTATCCTCTCTTTTGCACACAGAAAGACGTTGTGAGATAGAAAGGGATGGTAATAGTGCAATAATTCGATTCAAATAGGTGTAACGTTGACACTGCTTAAAGTATGACAATGCAAATTGGGGTAAGGGACAACTATGTCAAAACTCGTGCAATCCATTTAAAGTATGGATGATATTTGTTTTTTGAGACAACAAAGACATTAGTGTAAGGCCAGTTTTATTCTTTTTTCTTAAAAAATAAACCATGTAATGGTAATTCGTTGATTGGGAAGACCCTTGCCTCATTTGAAGTGGATTGGCGGCGATAATTACACCATTTCAAGTTCCTATATTGCATAATTTTTCAGATACATTGTTATTGTGGGGCTGATTCGAAATTTGGATCCAAAAATCATTAGTGTAAGGGACATTTTTTTTAAGCTAGATTTTTTTTATTTTCACCATTCGATAGAGCGAAAAATTCTGAACAAAACTGTATACTCAACTCATTTTGGGTATTTTGTCCCTTACATCAATTGAACCTACGGTCGACGATATACCATTGTGGATTTTTTTGTAGACCTTTTTAAGGTGTACAATACTGTAGTAATGCCCGCATTTTAAAACTGTAATATCTTCAAAAACATTCATTTAAATTACATGCTGTAAAGGGCCATAATGATCTATATGAAATGCACAATGTTTTTAAGGTACTTAGTTGGATAAGGATTAATGCTGTATTGCCTAAAATTGCTTCTTAAATAAGCCATTATTTCTCGTAAAAAGTTAAGGATAAAAAATGGTTATTGTGGGTTATCCCTAAGAGATAGACATCTACCATTGCGGACTTTTTTGTAGATCTTTTTAAGGTGTACAATACTGTAGTACATTATTTTGATCTATCTCGAATGGTTCAGCCAGCGTTTACAATGTAAGCGCAAAAAAATGTGTTTATTTACGACATCACATTAGAAACCTCTAAAATTATCAGTGTTTCTCTACTATATTATGCATGTATTATACACATAAACCTTCCTCTTGAATCACTCTATCTATTAAAAAAAACCGTATCAAAATCCGTTGCGGAGTTTTAAAGATCTAAGCATATATAGGGACAGACAGACAGGAAGCGACTTTGTTTTATAATATGTAGTGATTATTACCATCTTGATACCGTTTGAAATCATTGTAAACATTATCATGGTTTGAATCAAATAGTTTATAAAGTGTCTGATTTATCTAAAGTGTTTAATGTATGTGGTAAATTGGTAATGCTCGAGTTGTTTATAAACACTGGGACAATTTCACACTCCATTTGTTGAGTAATTAATTAATTAACGGATCGGTCTTGATTTGATATAGTAATTGTCTCATTTATTAATTTGTTAAATTACTTAAATGACGTTGGGCTCTTCATATGGTCAAGGTGAAATACATTAGCCTATAAACCTAGTTCTTTCAATAAACATCTAACCGTTTAACAATCATATTCTTATCTATTTCCTGTGACCTGCACGGTTTAGACTCTAAGCGTTATTAAAGGGGATTGAAATTTATTATGGAGCCTGGCGTACGTACTGTCGCGCCATTTTGATATTTTTTAAAGTAAGCAAGGTAAAACATTATGGATGTCACGTGATCAACTTTGATCGTTAATATTTCGGAAATGTGACCCTTTACGGGGTTTGGTCCTAGTATATTTTCTGTTTGCATTGATGTCAGCTATAGATGTATATGTATAATAGGTTTCATGCGTGGCCGCCATTTTGATAAAAAAAACGATTTACTATACTGTATAAACTCTAAACTTTAGTTTAGATACAGTATAATAAAGTAAGGTTTAGATGAAGTTATTTTTTTATTTATTAAATGATAAATGATTTTCTGTAAGTAGGTTTGTACAAACACTTTTACATGTCAATCATATTTTTTTTTAAATAGATGAGGTCGGCGTTTCCTATCTGACTACTCTGAGAAGAAAGGCCGAAACAAACTTAGAGGTCACAGGTTTTAGTTGATGTTTAGTTATAAATCGAAAACAAAGCGTCGTTAAAGGTCCATTTAAGCAGCCAATTAGCCAATAGAGCAATAACAGAAGCCAATATTCTCGTAATTTAAAATGTTCAAAATCTAATCGGAAACTCATCTCGGCGACAAAGAAACGTCAAAAACTTGTCAAAATGTTGGGAAATTAGAGGTATTTTTGACAGATTGAGACTGAGATCAGACTGTGAACGTTCTTAAATTTACGAGAATTGGACATAGTTACACAAAAAGGATCCAGTCCATACAAAGTCACTTTAGAGATTTTAACGTTTGAAGTTTGGAAGATATTTCTTTACTGGTATTCATTTAAAAATTAATTGAAAGCAATGAACACATTGTAATTACGCAAAAAGAATCCAGACTCTTTGACTTGTTTTACTTAATTGGTTGGTAATATTGGCTATGAACCAGGAAGGTTGGATTGTCCAAGGTGATTTTATTTTAACGCGCCATTCTTGTGGGTTGGTTCTGGGGTTGATGAAAAGTGAGATAAGATAAGACATTCGTTTTTGCTTGGATCTTTTTTACTGGCCGATAGTACTGATATTTAGGATCAGTTTGGTGCACTTAACTCATTTTTGACTATGTTGTGGATTGGATCCTTTTTGTATAACTACGTCCGATTGTCCCTCAGATAGTTATAAAGCGCACTCGGGCCACAAAATCCCATCTAATAAACCATTGCCTATTTTCTTTTCATAATATATTCGCTAACACTGTCGGCATTCTTTCATTCCTAAGCCAGTAGCCGAACGTGTCCTTACTTACTCCTTAATGGGGCCCTAACCGAACGTAAATAGACGTCAGACAATGGAAGTACAAACAAAAGAAATTGTGCGACGTATATAGACGCCCTAAAAACAGGCCACAATTATATGATGCCTTGACCTTGTGGGCGCCCTACATCCCAACTTGAATGGCGTGTGGTGTAAGTGAAGAGAGAGTGGCGGGCTGTGGCAAGTTTGAATAAAAGTGATTTATGAAGTGTTGATTTATTTATTGTTATGGCACTCCAACGACTTACCACAAACATACACAAACCATAATAACACACAGTATAAGGTATTGTGAATTTGTCACTTACAGAAGTGCACAACACTAGCATGAAATAGTTAAAGGACATGTAAGGTACCGTTAGTTGAATTATAAATGAATGAAAAATGGAAGATAGTGTTGATGATGATGAAATGTGTTACAAAATGTTAGTCTTTTGGAAAAGAAAATATTCGTTATTATTTTGAAGTATTGCGCATATTAGATAGGATTAACGAGTAATATTCGCGTGTTTTAACCGATGACCAGAAATCTTGGAAGATGTTGTCATTTCAGGCGAGGAAAAAAATAGTTCCAATACACAAATACTTAAATATGAACGGCCCGATTTTAGACGGAAATATATTTTTTTTAGCAAGCTTTTGAACGCT
The DNA here is from genome assembly GCA_949629135.1 of Eremobia ochroleuca. Taxonomy (NCBI): domain Eukaryota; kingdom Metazoa; phylum Arthropoda; class Insecta; order Lepidoptera; family Noctuidae; genus Eremobia; species Eremobia ochroleuca. The sequence continues at coordinate 19,527,328 of OX451399.1, forward strand.
CCACTGAAAATATACTGTAGACATTGTCAACAATACGTTTTATAGCAGGTACAGGGTGGGGCAATTTGAGATAGCGTAGTACCTTAACCGTTGACGCCACAGTTTGTTGTTGTATTTGGTTAAATTCACCTTTGCAGCTATGTAAGTTCGACCTACAAGGTTAAATTTAATAAGCTAGCGAAAATTCGTATTATGTAATAATACGAAGTTTATGTTATAATTATGCCATATCCCTATACATTTTACTGCGTATACATAAATAATAAAATAAATAAATAAAACAAACTGAACTCTTAATTTCAAGTAACTTCAGCTGAGAACGGTGTCACCGCCGCTGGTAGTGAATTTACTTGAAATTATGAGTTTAGTTTTATTTATCGACATTAAATATCGATACCTATCACATCTGCGGAGTTTGGCTAGCTAGTTTAATTTGACCCTGTATACTCGTCCACTGTCAGTCTACAACTCGCCCCAATAAAGTGTGCCTTGTTGTACCGAGCTCGGCACACCCGCGCGACATTGTAGCTTCAGCCAGTGTTTACGGCCTGGCATGTGCCTTACGTCTATTTGTTTTGATTCAGGACTAGTCTAGCATTCTTCGCAGACAAGTTATGAGCTAGTCTAGAAATAAGACCTAGTATTGTATGTTGTACAGGTGCCCGGTGACAGCTGATGGCTTGATCGGCCTAATTTTAAGATGAAATAATATTCAGACAATGTTTGAAGATTATAAATTACTTGTGGTGGCTTCAAATTCAATGGATGCTAATTTTGGAACATACATTTTTAAATAATACTTTAAGCACACAAAAGTACAGAGGACTTAATGCCATCAGCATTTTCTACCAGTCAACCTTTGGGTGATGCAGAGACAAACAGTGGTAGGTGCAATCACAAAAATTGAAGACTGGGTATTTGTGAAGACCTCACGCACATTGTAAAACGTAACCAGCTCTAAATTCAGGTCTCAAGTGTATGTCCAATAAAAATACATCGTTCACAAGAAATAATTGATCAATTAAAAGCAACAGCGTTTACGTAATACCTACGTAGGTTTATTTATAAAACAGTCACATTTCTTTGAGAACCAAAGACAAACAGAACGTGCATTTGATTCGGCTCTCGGTTTATCCAAGTTTCCGACTAAGTATTTCATTTAAAAAAGACTTCATTATTTCGATTGACCTCTCAAACGTCGAATGTACACCATGTGTACTGATAACAATAAAATTTCTATTGTGTCTGCTAATTGGCGCGCGACGGGTTAAATGAAGTATTTTTTAATTTAATCGTGTTTTCTAAAATCATGTCAATTTATTAAATATTTTAACTTTAATAATCGAAATCAGAAGCACAGAACCGGTTAAAGTACTTGGGGAGGCCTAAGTCCAGCAGTGGACGTCTTTCGGCTGCAATGCTGATGATGATGAAACCAAACTAACATAAGTTTTGAAGGAAAATTTAGTTAATAATTTTAAAATACACGGGTTTTACTGGAACTAAATTAATTAATTTTTATAACTACCCGTTTTCCCAGACCGTGTGGCACTTACCTGCTGAGCTGCTAAGAGTGTGTCATCGCGGTGATTCTTATAAATAAATATAAAGGTCACTGTAGGCGTTTCTTCGTGCTGATGCCTTTGGTATAGTTTTTCTATAGGTAATACGTTAATTGCAGCAATTCATTTGATTGGCTTGTTTGCAAGTGATCTGGCGCGGCGATGTATTACAAAAACGCGCGTAGATGCATGATTTGACGGCACGATTGGCGCAGTGGTTAAGCCATTGAGTGCTGCGCTGCATGTCGCGGGTTTGATTCCCGCACGGAACAAATATTTGTATAACCTACAAGTAGTTGTTCCGGGTCTGGCTGTTTGTGTATGTGAGCTTAAATGTTTGTAAACGCACCCACAGTACAGGAGAAATTCCTAGTGTGAGGCAGTTTTAAAAAAAAATCCTCGTTGAAATTAAGGTTGACTGGTAGAAAATGCCTCAGGCATTAAGTCCGCCTTTATACAGTACTTTTTTTTTATTTGTGCATACATTTTTAATAAACAATTAAAAATAAATAAATTGAATACTATTCGTTGGTTGGTATAAATAACAATTAATTGGTAAAGATACTTCGTTTTCTCTTCTACAATAATAATAAAGCGGTTTATTTTATTATTTATCTATTTATTTAGAAATAATCGTTCTCCTGATGCATGTTTAAGCAAAAACTCATGGAGAGATCTAATTTGCAGATTCTGTTGAATACAATCCATCAACACAATTTTTCTCATATCACAAATATCATATACTTTTATAATAATAGAATAATTTTTTGTTAAGTAAAGAAAAAACTACTCCTTTTATTTTGACTATATAATATTTCACTGCGCCGGCGATGTGCGCTCACTCTGCCTTAATTTATGGAGGCATCCACAGGCAAGCCCGGTTAAGCAGACGACAACCTCATAGGTTGAACTGTGAGATGCCATTTATAAAATACTTAAACAAAAAAAAATATGCGCGCTCAGTACTGAAATGTAAGTGGGCTCTTAAGCGTGCCATTAGTTTAATTGTGAGAAATGCAAGGTTAATAAATAAGTTTTAGTGTCAGATTTTAATGTAGGATCGGCGCGGCACGAGCTATACCTTGACACCTTGAAATGTTACCGTGTCCATTAACTCACGCGGGACTGGTAGCCTAGAGCCTAGGGTTCACTTTAAGAGCCAACGAGTTAGAAAGATAACTTGAGGAGACTGACTACATAAAAGTCTGTGATAACAAAGCTATTATCATCCGATTTTTAAAGATTTACAGTTTAAGAGAGCTTTATCTACAAGCTGTACCAATCTTGAAATCGCGAAAAAAACCAGCTGGTCCCTCCATTTTGTAGAGTTTTGCGAACAAAAGTTAATGGAGCAGCTGATTTATTTTCGTGATTCGTTTGGTCCAGGTTTGACAAACTGACAAGTAGACTCGCCCACTTCTGATAAGAAGACTTCTGAGTGATGATATTCATAAGTGGGTACATGATAATGTTGGTGGTGGTATAATGATAAGCTACTAAGAATGGCAGTAATTACTGGAGTTTGTTGGTTGATTCACGTTCCGCATTACCTAACAGCGGAAATTAATAAAGTACAATAGAATCTAGTTAGCAATGAGTGAAATAAAGTAAAACAGACGATAAAATAGTGCAAATAATAAATTGCAATACTGGAATCAGTGTTAACACCGCCATTACCGTTCCAATTTGATTATAACTCGATTGATGCGGCATCTGGCAAGCTTAGTGATTGTTGGGACAGATGGAAGAAGGGCTTCACGATATCCTTCAACGCGTGTGAGTTGAGTTATCTAAAAAAACACCAGTGATACAACTCAAGATTTTTCTGCATATAGTAGGAGAGCAATGCGAAGAAATATTAAAAAAAGCAAGGAAACAACTTTAGACGGTGCGTTTAAAAGGTTAGATGAACATTGTATAACGAAGAAACATTTAACGGTAGAACGGCACAAGTTCTTTACACGAGTTAGAGAGAGAGTTGATAAATTATTGCAAACTAATACTAAATTCAGTGGTTATTCAGGTGATGTATCACCTGAATAACCGCTGAATTTATAATTTATATTGAAGTTGTAATTAAAATTACAGATTCAAATAGCACTTCTATATTGGGCCGTTATGCATGTAGGACTAGAACTGAACTTAATTAAGAGCGTTATATCGATGCAGAAGTCTGATATCAAATCCAAGATAAAAAAAGATTGTAAAGATGTTTTAGGTTGTTTACCGGGAATTGTGAATTATCATTTCCGATTAGCAAGGACGTTAAGAAAAAGTTATTGGAAATGAAGTCATAAGTTACTATATATAGCAAGGGTAGAATGTCCATCAGATGAGGTTAGCAGAATAAATGTGGTTAAAAAATCAAACGGTGATTTAAAAATTTACTTGGATCCAAAAGAATTAAATCAGCGTATCAGGAGAGAACATTTCAAGCTATCGACTATAGATGAAACTGTGTCAAAATTAGCAGGGGCTAGGTGTTTCAGCACACTAACTAGTCAATTCTGAACCCTTTGGTAGATTTAATGTTTTACGAATGCCGTATGGCATATGTTCGGCCTCAGACGATTTTATAAGAAAATATAGGAATATTTTCATGATATTGAGTGTGTATTTATATTGACGATTTATTAATAAAGGCTTCATATCAAAACAAACATGACTTTGAGAAATAGTGCTAGAAAAAGGTAGAAAAAAATATTTTTAATTTTAATACACTTACATAACTGTAAATTTGGTTAACAGGACATAATAATTTCATCATAACATCGACGCGCAAACTGTAATCATGAATTCAGCACATGATTTTAGACTCCTTAGCGTAGACATTTTTCGTCGATTATCAAAAAAAAAAATACAGGTGTTTCATAGAAAATTGCAATAATAGGCGGTCAAAATGTATGAAACAGTATTTTTTTTCTATATAACCGCTCAAAAATGTCAACACAGAGTGGTTCAGATTAATGTAATGAATCCATGGTAACAGATTTCGGGTCCACACGTTCCTGACAACCTGTATAGAGCAGCTGACTTATTTTCTGACTTCAGGGTTGGTCACATAGTAATTAAAGTTTTTTTTATAATGATGAGTACAATGACCCCTTAAGAGGTTTTCAGTTATTTCAATTGCACCTTGTAATTGAAGGAAAAATATCATGTGGAAACCTGGGCTTACAGTTAGTATTCATAATTATGTAGGGAATCGCCAAACCGTCTTGAGCAAGCGTGGAGATGACTGCTCATGACTTCTCTGTATGAGAAGAGGCCTTTGCTCTGCAGTGTGACAATAATACGCTAGTATTATAATATATTAGCTACATTAGATGATCTCAAAATAAAACGCTTATCAAGACTCTTCTACAATTGACAATGAACGGCCCTGACCATGAATTATCCCGAGCTTTAAGAATTCCAAACACGGCATTGTCCGCGCTCGTTACATAACTCTTAAGTGTGACAAATATGAATAATAATGACAATGTGACGTGACAAACTGACAAGTAGACTCGCCCACTTCTTCCCGTAACTTGTGAGCCCGTTTTGGTCCCGTTTTGTGCATTAGTAATGCCAATTAGACATCACCATTTAAGTTGAAAATGGCGTGAGTTTTTGTCGTAAAATGTATGAGAGATACTCGAAGACTTTTTGATTGCATTGGAGAACTATGTAGAAGGAGAAATAGAAGTAATAGAAAAGTTAAACCATTCTGATAATACCCAAAATGAAATGAATCGTCAATATTTAGCGTTGTTGTCCCACGGGCCACGTGTATGTTGTAATCAGTAAGCAAAAAGGATTTTCATGTAGTTAAATCGACACCAGTTTCCTGTCAGATAACCAATAATATGTGATGGTAATGATAACTAATGAGTAAGATAATTAACGTAACATCTTACAAATCGCATAAAAAGACAGATACGATATAACACAATCGATGCAAGATGACTACGGAACAAACTGAATTAATGAAAAAGAAATAATGGAACCATTTAAATTTACAACTAGAAGATTAAAAAATTAAAGAAAACTTATCTATATACTAATGCTCTTAAAATAAAACTGAGAGCATCATCTCATACACAACAGTATAAAAAACTATTCTTATTTTTAAAAGCATTGTTGTTCTTTCTCCGTCTCCATTAGAATATATTTTCTGTCGCCAATTACATTTTTATCTCATTTGATTCTATATATCTCTGATATGAAATTGACCACGGATATACTAACGCTTTATATGTTAGGGACGTCGCAAAGCGTCGTTGTCCAAATAGGGACGGAGAACGAATTGGGACTATTGTCAATTTTTTGTTGGGTCTTGTGATGTCATAGCTGGAATTTGAATAAAAAACGGTACGGATCCTAGTTATCGTTGTTTATCGGACATTAGTGCATTGAACGTTCAAGGTGAATGCTAGGCGCTTAGTTTGTACTTTTATAACATAACCTCACGCCTACGTTCCCTGATGGGTATGGCAGAGGTGTACATATAGTACACCCAAATTTCGCCAGTTATGTTAAAAAAAAGTATTTTCTTTCTTTTCTTTTTTCTTTCAAAAAGTCCCATGTAATAGATGCGAGAGTATTCCGGGCTGCTACTGAGAAATTTTAGATGGAAAAACTCTGCCCAACCCAGGACCTCATGTTCAGCTATAGCACTTGGGACCAGTAGACCAACGAGGAAGACATAACATAACATACGTAATCTGTCTAACATTTCGTCTGGCTTAAACTCAGGCCATCTTTCTATGAGAGGGAGTGATAAGCGTGGCGCGAGTTCGTGGATGACACGTCATGTCTTCGTATTTTTGGGTTCGAGTATAGACCGGCAATGTAAGACAAATCATTGCTTAAGCTTGCTGACCGTTCAAGCATTTCGAGTCCAGAGAATATTAACTACTACCATTAATCTTGTTATGATACTGATTTGGAAAATTATCTGCTATAGTCAGGTTTATTGTTCAAATTACACTGACATTACTATCCTTTTCAAGATTCTAGCGTCACGGCTATTCCAGAAACTATGAAGAGAACTGATACAGTACCTGGGCGTTAATATGGCAAATTGATCATAAGAATGAGATTATTATCTACACATTACGTATGAGTGACACCGACTTCGCACTACAAAGCCGGTCTTTCACTGAAAGTCGATGGGCTATATTATCGGTAAACCACGACTGTTATGATGATGATCTAGTGTCACCTGCAAATGTTATCGATATTGTTTTGTTTTGTTACAGTCGACCAAAGCCGAAGCCCCTGCCGTGTGCAACAGCTGCAATTCTGCGATCAATGGAAGGGTGAGTAATTAGCACCATATCCATTGAACTTACCTGTGAACTAGCTACACTTATTTTTGGGCAATTCATTATCTCTGTGGTGATACAACACTATCTTTCAAAAGAATAAGCGACTAGTCTAGGAATTAGCTTTTCTTATATATCTCTATTTGACCACCATCCAACATACTACTATAGAAAAAAGAAATCGCGCAATAAACGAAATGATAGATGTGGCTCAATGATAGTTTTCAGCTATTCAAAACACCCACTTCACACATAGAAGATGATGAAACACTCGAAGCTAGGCACCCGTTCTATATGGGACATACCTACAAAGCTCATCTACATTTTTGCACTCGGCACCAGAGTACTCGATAAGTACCTAATATATAATCGATAATACCTAAGTATATGACGCCGTTGTCCATAATGATTCAGTATCAGTGATAAGTCCCTGATACGAGTCGATAGCGTTACGTGACATAAAGCAATATTGTCAACTTGATGTTTATTAGGAATTGATAGCAGCTTGTTACAGGGCTGTACCTACTTGGAATTTTGTTGTGAGTGAAGGTCGTTTACAATGAAACGATGGACGATAAGGGGTAAAATCAGCTGAATATTTTGATGCGCAAATAATATGATGTTGCTATGCAAAATGAAGGCGAAGCAAAAGCCAGTTCTTGTAAAATCAGAAACTCATTTGTATGAACAACCGTTCATAAGGCTAGTCAGAAAAATGTGAATACTGAGATAAAGACAGATCGAGATGCATAGAAGAAGACAACAAGTTACGCTGATTCTTAATAAAAGAAAGTTGGTGATGATAAGTTAATAAATATAATTTGAGGTAAAGCTTGGGGTTTACAAAAATTTAGTAGATATAAAGAAAAGTAAGACAGCTTCTACTAATTTAGTGACCAGAGATGATACTAAAATTAACATATTTGGTCGCAGGTAAAATACACCAGAAAGAGCATTCTCTACAAACATTCTATCCATCCAAAAAATTACAAAGTCTCAGCAAAACAAAACAAACTCGTTGATAGTAACAACCGCATGCTTGTAGAAACACTGTGGTCGGAGCGGTCAAGGCGGACAGAATGCTCCCCACACGGTAATTAGTTGGCAACCGACTACAACAGACAAGACTTGGAAGCTCGATGATGGATTTGGTTGGTGAAATACTGGAAATATCATGGCTATAAATAGGATTAATTACCCAAGAGGAATTCGGGAAAAGCTGGGAATTTACGGAACATGGATCTGATAGCGACTCATTTTGAACTCAGAATTTGTCATCAGAATTAGGTGAAATGCAGATTCAATAACGAAGGTCAAACTTAATGTAGGCAGAAAAATAGACAAAGAAAGTAATTTAAAAAGGGCATGCTCAAGAGTTAAAGGACTTTTTTTGTTTAAAATTTTATATACACAAATACAAGAATATGCAATGCCTATTTCTAAACAAATCTCTTCCCACAAACCTGGGATCAAAAAAAAGAGTAGAAGAGAAAATAAAATACGTAAATCCAAAAAAAAAAATTACAACAATATGAGAACATAATATAATCATATAAAAAAAAACATGCAATATAATGAAACTATCAACGCAAACGATAATATAAAAAATCCACCTCCCGCGAAAGTAGAGGAATTCTATAAAAAACGCGAAGTTCACGGTATATGGACATCGATATAAATACACGAACCACGTGGTCAAGCGCGAGCGTAAAATAGATATGAGTTAGGTAACAAAGGTAAACAAAACGCGTTGTACTTACAAATATTTAGAAATAGACGGGAAAAGCATGTGTTTTCTTATTTCAGAGGATAAAACTTTCAATGAGTTAGTCAATGGATTTGTGTGGATGTTATTTCAGTTGGTATTTAATGGGAGTATCCGACTATGAGAATTAAAGTGGTAGCTTTAATAAATAAAGACGGAAACGATGATAACCTCAATTCAGATAATTTTATTGAATATGTAATGGTTCAAATGACAACGCAACTTCGGTATTCAAAGAAAGTTGAGGTAGAAACCCAATGGAGCGAGCAATAAAAACCAGTTTTATGGGAATCTCGGAAAATGGTGTACAATAAGGAAGCTGTGGCTAACCTAAGAGTCTTATATCATGAAACCGCAGCATTTATTTACTTATAAAAAAAAAAACGTTCGCAGCTTTTTTGAGTCTCCTGAAATACTTATGACTACAAAATACTATTAGGACAGACACCGTAGGCACAAAAATCGTGTTAGATCGCAAAAATTACACTATAATGATTTTTCGGGATGTTGTTAGGATAGATATCAATTGTGTAAAACCAAGTTTGCAGCTTCGAAAGCAACATGTGCTAACGTGGTGCTCGATAAACCTTGAAATTTTCAGACTTATTTCAGTTTTTGACTTATATCTTCTAAAAGATACATTCTACGGAAAAAAAACCATCATTACATTTTTAAAGTATACAAAATTTGATACAATTTGAGCGCAGCTGGGCGTAGGATGCGCCTTTTAGAAGTTATATGTTAGTGTTGTGTGTTATGTGTGTGTGTTAGTTATATGTTATGTTATAGTTATGTGTTAGATTTCTTAAGAAATAAGCATCACCTTTGTACCTATTTTTCTGTTCTGTTTTTTTTCTTGTCTGTTTATATATGTGTGTACATAAATGGTAAATAAATAAATAAAACTGAAAGAAGTCTTAGCAACATCCCAAAAAATGAGTTCAGTGCAATTTTTTGCGACCTGCGACGTTTTAAATGACTGCCGGTCGATTCTGGAAAAATCTCACCGTGATAACTAAGGTGAAGTGAGCTTAGAGTGAGCTGTGAGTCATGCTGATGCTAGGAATTGACACTATTGACAACTCACTCCACGCTCACTTCACCCAAGTTTTCACGGTGAGATGGTTACAGAATCGCACGGCTGTACTATATTACTACTATGGAAAGCTATTCAATAATTAGAAAACCATGGATTTGTAAACCGTTGACCTATTATTGATACATTGCTATCAGTCGTCCATTCAGTATTCACTCCCTTACTAGCCACATCATCTTCCACTCAGTTCATCCATCATTACTGTGCTCTCCCTCTAATCATACATGTTCTTCTCCCACAGATAGTAACAGCCCTAAACAAGAAGTGGCACCCGGAGCACTTCCAATGCCATACATGCCGCAAGCCAATCGATGGCGCTAAGTTCCACCAGCACGACGGTGGTGTCCACTGCGTGCCTTGCTTCGCTTCCCACCACAGTCCCAGATGCCATGGATGCGGGGAGCCTATCACTGATGTGAGTTTACTTATTTACTCTTTAAGATCTAGTGTTTAAGCTACCGATCTATTCTGTAAAAATCTCATTAAGTCGGTAATTTCACTTGATTGAGTTGACATTATTGACAGCTCACTTCCAGCTCATTTGACCTAAGTTTTCACGATGAGATATTTACAGAATAGACTGGAAAGACTCAGGTTAGCAGTAGCAAGGAAAACCTGCTCAGATGGAGATGATTATAGATTCCAACATGGAATGAAAATGTGATGCGGTTCTGCAAACGAGGAGCGCTTAAAACTATATCCCACGAGGCCTAATACTTTCACGTTGCAGACATTTTCACGCTACTGACAAGGTAAATAACACTCCCTTTTTTGGGCAGTCGTGTGAAACTCGTAGATAAGTTACGGGCTAACACAATTGATATTGCAATTAACATTCTAGGAAGTAGTATATAATGTGGTGAACCTGTTTTACGCAAGAGAGATCAGCAAACCTTTTTGTGGTTCCAAATCATTTCAATGTTTAGTATCCCAAATCTAAGCAAGCATAGTAACAAGGATAACACCCTATCTATGACGTCGCTGGCGTCCCACAAATTTACAATGACATTCAGTTTAGATAAACCATGCAATGTTAATTCAAAAACACATGATAAGCCAAATATTTGGCTCCGTTATGGGTTTATTAAATTTGATTGATTGCATAAGGTTACAAGGTCGTTCAGATAAATTCCCTCGTCGAAAATCTGAATGGTAGGTTTGGATCTCAAATATTCATATAATGTATTTGTGGGAAAACCTGTTGAATTTTTTAATTTTTATAAGCAAGCTTCGTCCTTTAAATATGTAGGTACAACACCTTTTTGAAAATGTCCTAGAATAGCCTTTACCACCATCAACATTCCATTCTGAGAGTTGCCTAGCAACCAATCCAGCAGCTTAAAGGAATCGAGATATCGTTACATCATATCCTCTACATACCTCTAACATAATAAAACCAATCAATGAATCCAAATACAGAACTAAAACTAACAGCTTTATCCAAAAGCCAATGACCGAATAAAATAAGTTAAGACCTCTGAATTCCCAGTGGGTGATGACTGGCAGCAGTGACGTCACGACGGCCATGTTTGAGTAGTTAGTAAGTCAGGAGGCTCGCCCACGGGCACACGACCCGCTAATATAGACATAGATGAAGTAATTCAGTTCGAAGACGTAAAAATGTGAAAACTGGCGTTAATGACTCAATTAAGTCTTGTTTATACGAGCAGAGTAACTCGACCGTCGAGAGAAGAAAGAAAGATAAATATCTGTATTTTCCTTCTTCTCACACCAACACCAACACCACCACCACCAGTTCAACACCAGCTCAATAACTCGCTTGGTATCCCAAGCGAGTTATTGAACAAAAACTCGAGTGCGAGGCAGGTGATTTTCTGGAACTTTGTTTAAAATTTGACAACACAAAATACGATTGTGAAAACAAGACGACTGTCTCCTTACGAGATGCACTTGCATATTCCAGTCGAGAAACTTTATTGTGTAAAATTACACTTAATTATGATTCTGTATTGCCCTAGTACTTACAAAAGATGGGAACTGATTCATGTTAACACATACGTTGGCAGACAGAGAATCGTTTGGATGTGAATTACTCATGTTTGATCGTTTGGCCTTATTAGGTGTGCAGTCATGCGGTATTAGTATGGTTTCTTCTGGAACGTGGGTCTTTAACACTATCGATCAGATGCTTCCATAAACGATTGTTGGTTTGTCATGAGGATACATAGATTTCTGCCGTTCTCGATCTCCGTAAAAGTCAAGTCAAAGTCTGGAGGTAAATAAACTTGCCTAGTGAAATGTTATAGCTCATTCTGTAAATAGGATATCGGATTCATTTATAAAAGTCATATTTAATTTTAAAAAATCACTTGATGGACTCTACATTTCTTATCTAACTACCTACTTCTGAGAAGAAGAAATGGCGAAACTAACTCAGAGGTCACAATCTCTTTAAAGTCCAGACATAATGTTGGTCAGATCATGTGAGGGCCATGTAGATTAGTGTCTGAAACGGTATTTTGAGGAAAGGACCAGTCTAGTCAGTGCAAGCATTGTCAGTAATCGTGTAGCTCAATTCAGAACTTAAGAAACTCAACGACTCGAGGAACAATACTAAAGAGAGGACATTGAAATGGTGGTGATTGTACAACGTATAACGTTAAAAACGCCAGTTTTGTTTTAATAAGCAAGTGCTACAATTATGTTTCCATTGTGTTAAATATAGTTGCTAAAATATTCTCATCTATCTCCATAAAGAAGTCGGGATAACAATGCTGGGAGAAAAGTTTGATGGTTTTAATGCATGTGTTTGCTGGATGCTAGCAGCACAGAGAACCGGTCGAGGTGGCGGCGCTTGGGCGAGGCCTATGTCCAACAGCGGACGCTTTTCGGCTGAAATTATGATGATGAAGCAAGTGTGTCATCAAACTATTAGGTATTGATATAATCTTTTTATAGAACCATAAAATAGTTTATTGGAAGTCTAGGCCCTTATTCAACAAACATACTAAACGACTACTTATTTTAATTTTTTTCTGTCTGTTATCAATATTTAAATAAGTCCACACTCCAAGGCCGCGGATTAGTTCTATTTTATGGTCGATCGGAGTTAGGTGAGTCACTATATTGTTTACAACTTCGTCAATCTTCGTTGTGTAAGATCTAATTCATTTTTAATAGCTTGGGTACGTTATTTTTGCTTGACGTATTCAATTAATGCAGAAAACCTACACAGGAAAACTTCGTTTTTCATACATATTAAGACTCTGCCTGAGTTTACCTATTGTTTGTAGGTATATATGTCGCAAATGGTATGTAAAAATCCACTGTTTTACAAAACAGCTCCGTTATGTAAAACCACTGAACCACTTTCAGCGGTTTTCCATAACTACTGAACTTGAACAAGCAGAATTGCATAAACATTTTGCATTTCTTTACTCAATTTGCATTTTTTAATCAATGCAGCGGATGAACAATTAACGGTTTTTTTAAAACAGCGTGAAATTTTGTCGCTCGTGGCTCTGTATAATAACAACAATAATGGCGTCCGAAACAGAAATAAATAATACGAGTACAAATGACTTTAAAACAATTGAAAACAGTGATTCGGGGACAATATTAATGAAAAATTATGAGTTTTTTGAAAGACACTCATTATGACTGCAAATAAGCCATTCTGCATTACGTCTAAGGGTAAGGCCACGAAAAAATGTTCATTTCAAAAATAAAACGCGGCCCGTACTAAAATTTGAAAAAAGAAATCGGTACCATAATTTCTAATACCATTTACAGTTTTATCAATATATATAGAGCATTCCTACACAACGTGGATTAATTAAAATCCAAAAATATCTTATCTATTTATGTAAATTTTCGATCAACATTTTCGGTTATTTACAGCTTCCATACAAAATCAAAATGTCCCTCGACCATGCAGCACCAAACTTTTGTTTTTTTTATTATCTAATCATGTTATTATCATATAAATGCTACATTTTTCCAATTTTATACTGTTATGGCTTTGTTATAAAATAAATAAATAATTTTAGTCTGCCTATTTAAAAAAAAAAACACGTTTAAAAACATGGGCCGAAATTGATTCCCGTGTGTGACATAACACGAAATACTTAATAGTTATTAGTTTTAAAATCACAGCAGCACTAAAAATATTTTGTTTTGCTGGCCAACTTCCCTAAGATCATAGAGAAATGTCAAACTTCTGCCAGCCATTTTAATGTGGAAGTAATTCGTGAGTTTGCTGTTCGCGGATTTTTGGTCTCCTAGTTTTTCCCAGTTATATAACGTAATTTGTCAAGGTAAATATTGAAATTTAATCTATTAATGTCAGAATTACTGTACAGAATATTGTCTTTTGGGGAATCGACTAGTTTTCTGTTCATTTAGACTGTATTTAAAAGTTTTATTCTCACAAAAAGGTTATATTTTCACGTGTGTTTATTCCCGCATGTTGCGTGTGTTATGTTTTGTGTTACGTAACACACGAGAAGATACGTTAGGCCTAGTTCACATTGTCACTACATTCTATTTTTAACCGACTTCTAAAAAAAGAAGGAGGTTCTCAATTCGGATGTTTATATTTTTATCAATATTTTCAATGATAAACACGATGGCCTATTTTCGGTTTAGAGCTACCAATCCGTGTAACACCATAAACATAACTAGCGCATACTGTGTACATATTTTAAATATGCAACTGAGTGGCAAAATGAGTGAACCGTTTGCATGATGGTGAATGTCGCGTTTTTACATAACAACATTGTATTTGCTAAGCTTTGCCAGTGAAGGGTATATGTAATTTGCTTTTTATTTTAGGTGCCAATGACGCAAGCTGAAAGGCTGAAGTTGTACAGGGAAAGACTAAAACAAAGGGACCCGAAAAAATTTTTGGGCAGAAAAAATCAAACGCTGAAAGAACTAAAAAGAACAGGAAAAAAATAGCAGATTTTGGCAGTTCATTCATTTCATTTCATACATTTCCTATCAACATTTTTTTGTCCCTATGTTTGGAGTTTGTTACCGGTGACAGTACTTAAATTAACAATAGTTTTATAACTATTTTAAAGTTCTAATAAAGATTTTTAGTATTTATTTCTGTTTTTTTAGTAGTATATTTTAGAATCTTACGAGCAAAGCCGCAAATGAAAACTAGTTTTATTATTTTGTCAATTATGTGCACTAGGCTTTACCATTTTCTGGTGTGTTATATTATTTCCAGTGTGTTATTGTGTGTTACAGTTCAAGTGTGTTATTGAACAATTTTTGGTGGCCTTACCCCTAAACGTCAGTAGCAGTTTTGTAAGACGTAGCGCAATGACCATCCAGCTGAACGTTATTCAGTTGTTTTACATAACGGAGCTGTTTTGTAAAACAGCGGATTCTACAATCCATCTGCGACATATACATGTAAGCTCAGGCAAACCTATAATAACCTTACTTATCATTGATAGTTTTAACAATATATGAAACAAACTAAAAATTATCGGTAAATACACCCAGGTACAATAAAAAGAAAGAAAAGAAAAAAGCTCAAAACTTAAATTGTCAGTAAAAGTATATTAATCAATTAATTAATTTCTATCCTTTTAGAATAACACGTTTTATGCACTCGAGTATTATGGTTTAGTCTGGTATAAGAACCATCTTTATAATTTAAACTCATGATTATTCATACTTACAAGTACATAAGTTAATGTTTGTAAAACCTCACAATGAATCAATAGGGAAGTTGATTTACTCTAAGTGGCAATTGTCACCGACATCACTATTCAATTTAAACATATTATCCAGTTCAATATTTATTGTTGAGATGTACTTGTTGAATAGTTTTGTAGGACTTACGCAATGACATTGATTAAAAGAAAACGACACAGGAACGTAATAGCTATACTTCGTAGGTCACGTCCGCCATACCGAGCACGCGTCATTATGCCCGTCCTCACCCAAAAGATAATGTTTCATGCACCTCGTCTCATCCACCATAATCATAACTCTCCTGCCCTTATCTCAATTTGTTACTTTCTACCATACATCTCTTTTAGCGGTCGTCTTAGTGGCTATATCATCATTATCCCCATTATCTATATTGCCTACAACAGTCTACTGCTGGACACAGGCTTCTTCATTTGTATGCCATTCAGCGCGATTCTCGGCAACTCTCATCCAGCTGCTACAAGCTACCCTGCGAAGATCGTCGCTCCATCTAGCCTAGTCCTACTTTACGTTTTCCGATTAGAGGTCTCCATTCAAGAACACATCTACCCCTATGGTCATCGGTTCTATGGTCACATCCACACACCTGCCATATTACCTTTCACATAATCCATTTATCATTTCTTTGGTGGTTCCCTATTAAAACTTTCCGTATGACACGTTCCTCTGACCATAATAAGTCTCGTCTATGAGAAAGCTATTTAACATTGCGAATATCCGCTTTCTGGCGGCAAAAATATGCGTTGTTATAGAACTTTTTGAAAGGTTTGTATTAAGCTTGGAATCTTGCTAGTCAATTTTTGGATCATTGTCGAGTTTTTGTCCGTTAGTAGTACATACATTGCTCTCTGGTTAGGTTTTACTTATTATTAGTCAATGCGAACAGAGCCAGAGTACTTAGGTAGCTATGTTATTTATAAAATAAAATAAAAAACCACATTTAAATTAACAATTTTTCCAAGGAATTCCTCTACAAATAACACATTTTAATTACGATGCTGTAGTATTCCTAGCACATTTTGCTTGCTAATTAGATGATTGAGTGCTATCATTTAACCGAGCAGTGAGTGACGCAATCAATGCACATACATTGTGACTTTCGATGCCGCCACATCAACAAGCTTCCATGTTGCGCTTGATTTATGGAGCTTTTATAATAAATTTGATGAGAATGAATCAGAATATGATAATTGTATTGTAAGTGGGACTATAGTGCAGGTTAATAGTCCAATAGATAGCCTAGTTGCAAGTCAACTTGGTATAAGGAAATATTTTATGTAATCATTTTAGACTGTGAGCATTTAAAGT
Source organism: Eremobia ochroleuca (assembly GCA_949629135.1). Classification (NCBI taxonomy): domain Eukaryota; kingdom Metazoa; phylum Arthropoda; class Insecta; order Lepidoptera; family Noctuidae; genus Eremobia; species Eremobia ochroleuca. Next base: position 19,544,059 of record OX451399.1, read on the forward strand.
TCAACTTGAAATTGCTGTAATGATTTCAACGATCAAAGGTCTCCAGGGAATTTTGTGATCACTTCGATCAGAAAGGACATTGATGACTCGGCCTTGATGGGAACTTCTGCCCTAGTTTGTCTATAATGCCACATGAAGAACAGGCCGTTTTGTACTCAACATTCAAAAATTATTTATTCATCAGGCAAAAGACACCTCCCAAAACGCCCACCCTTTCGGCACTTCCTGTGTAGCTTCCTGTGTGAGCTAAGAAGAACAAGGGAATATCTGGCTCAAATTACGAGTTACTGAATTAATTTCTTTGGTGACATCATTGAACCGAGTCGAATCACTTGCTACAATCCACACTTCATTTGCATATTAAAAACAGCATGGTTACAAATACTACGTACACATCTGACCTTTGAGAGGATGTCACCGATATAATAATATGTAGACAGTGCATACCTTTTTAGGGAAGCGTTTCTTAACCCGTGGCCGATTGTAACTATGACCTTTAAGAAGGATGGAAGTAATATGGATGGCGTATGTCCTAAGACTGATACCTGTGGCAAGTTGCCAAATAATGTGACCTTTTGTAAGGGCATTGGTCATTTATATTCGGTGCATATCCTAAGTAGTGAAACTGCTTGTGAAAGGGGTCTTCCAGGAACGTAACATTTATTTCTACCGCCGAGCAGTTTTAGAAATTTTCCTCGAAAAAACCACGTTACAGCACGTGTTTCTTAAAACTTAGGATCAGGACTAACTCTGATCTGAATCATTCAGCTGTCAGCTGTGATTGATTAACCAACTACATAAGTTGACACTTGATGTGACCACAAGTCGGGGTCGGAAGGTTCAAAAATAATAATTACCACGTAATTCTCATTAAAAACACCGTACTTACATATAAGTAGGTATGTTATAGTGTGACGTGTTATGATAAAGGCCAGGTGAATCACGCCGGTCAGGGTCTTCCGCGAACCTTACAAGGTATGAGGCTCCAAGTAGCGAAAGTATATTTGTCATCGTACAACACCCACGACGGTAGTCTGGTATGGAGCATTATAAGCATAGGCCATGTGGCCATGTGCGATTTGTTATTCACTCTATTATCAGCGGGCAATATTTTCAAAGAAAGTCAGCCACACATAGTCACAGTTCCTAACCCCAGAACTACTAACCCCTGGACGTGAACGGAGGTAATGTAGCCATCGTAAAAACAATCTGGCCAGACGGGATACCTTTGACTCGTTTATGTTCAGTACTTTTTTGAAGTTAAGATGAGAGTTAATGGAAGATTTAAATAATGCAAATGACAAGGGAATATCGTGAAGTATGAACATTTTGGACAGAATCTGGTGCCATAAAAAAATCGTACGAGGTCTTGGCTAAAATCGATAAAGGCTTTAAAAATAGAAGTTCATATTTAGACAAATACAGTTTAGAACTCTGCCAACCTTATGAATTTAAACTGTATAAAGAAAATAACTGGTTCCAAATTAAACAGTCTCACAAACTGATTGACGCATCACGATGATTAGTGAGTAACCAATCACTTCCGCGGGGCACTGTGCTTCGTAATTGTTTCAATAAAAAATACTGATTGCTTTTGTATAACGTATGTCAATGTTTTGCAGTTACAATTGCCGAACTCTTGAAATATTTACTAATTGCAAATATTGTTAGTGATAATGGAAAATTAAATATTACTGCATATGTATAATAATAATGTTCGTTACGTAAAATAACACTCTATGGTCGGTTAAGATACACGTAAATACGTAGGTTTCTATAACCAAAGAAATAGATATATGGTAAGGATATTGTTTTTGACCAAGTCTAATTAAATAGCGTCAGCATTCAAAGCGAGAGTGTACACATGCATCTTGTGGGTTTTCGTACTTTATGGATTAAAAAGTGATATGTATGTGGATATTGCGGATGGGCGAAGGCTTAGAAAGGAGAAAGAAACTGACGGATAGTTGATAGCACACTTACGTTTATTTTTCAAGTCAAGATGACATATTTATTTCTTTATTTCAACAAAAGAGTACACAGATGGGAATACAACGATCTTCTGCCAAGCTGCAGGACAGTTTGTCGGCAGTGAAAAAAAAAAAAAAAGAAATATAAAGAATATAAAAAAAAACAAACAACATATATAAAAACCATAGATCGAGCATAAACTATACAAGAAAAAGATTCATCCAGCTCATGATGCATTTTCATGAGCAGATGCAATCTTGTCAAAACTCAATTAACTAAAGGATACTGCCAATGCAAACCTGCAAAACAGGTCTTAACAACCTATCAGCTATCTAGACATCTAAATCGTCTAAAACTCCAACCTCCTCTCAAACCGGTCGGCAAGGCAGGCTGGCATGGGCCAAAACAATGGCCCATCGTGTAATGACCGTCATGGAGGTGACATCATCATGGGAAGCCATGATACCTACATCTACATTGTGTTATAATCGGTTCAGTTTTTTATCTCCGAGCAATTAAGAATGATTTATTTGTTTTGGTATGACACATTGCTGTGTTAAGATCTAAGTAGTTAGTGATGTATTAATATGAACGTGTCTAAATTTAGATTCGTCTGCATAGTGATTTAGGTCATTTTGATGAAATACCCGGTGGACTGCAGAACATAATGGGTCATCTTTTTTCGCGTTGATAGGTGACTAACGAACTTTAATCAGTATAATGCCGCATCTTAATACTGATAACAACATATTACTAAATTGCGTTATGCAGATATATAGTTATCTGTCTGTTTAGCCCGTTAACTAAGGGCCCTTTCCCACGCCAAGATACCGGGATTTTGACGTGGGAAAGAGCCCTAAGGGATCATTTTTCAATTGACAGATCATTTTTATTCTTGGAATAAAATTGACGTCTGACAGTTTTTGTATAGAATAACTGTCAAAAATTCAAAATTGTTCCTCGAATAAAATTACCTGGCGTTGAAAAAATCAGCCCTTCAGACAATAATATGACGGTTTATTAATTAAATTATTTTTTAATGAGTATGTAACTGTGGATGTTTTGCCGTCTCTTCTCCCTAAGAAACTAATTCTTATTGTAACCGTGAACCTAGCTTATGACTAAGTGCCCATGTAGGTTTATGTGAAATTCAATGTGTTGTTTTCTTTTATAATCTTTGAGAGTCCGTGTCATTTAGCAAATACATTTTTGGGCTCAACCATTTTTTACATATTGATAGATTAGAGCATCAAGATATCATTGATCACTGAATTGATCAGTGAACACATCCCCAGTATATTTTAATTACCTAAGTCGTCACTAAAACTTAGCGCCCAAACTAAAGTGCTATTGTTCTGTTCCAGCGCGTGATCCAAGCCCTGGGCGTGTCCTGGCACGCTAACCACTTCGTCTGCGGCGGATGCAAGAAGGAACTCGGCGGAGGCGGATTTATGGAACAGGTAAATATCTGATGTATATTGAAATAAAAACACGAAGATACTAAAAAAGATTTTGGAAAGATGTGTTTGACAGAAAAGAAGGCGGTTTTCCTAGGAAAAATCTTTTTTGAGAGACAAAAGAAACAATGGATGAATTGAACGAAAAATGGTAGGTATGACTGGAAAAGAAGTTTATTCCTACTGAATTGGCTGATAGAGGTATTGAAGAAAAATACATGCTGCGCTGACACCAAATAAATTGGGATAAAGGTAGGGATAATATAAATTACTAAGTTTTCTTGTAATTTCAGGCTGGCAGACCGTACTGCTCTTCATGCTACGCGGACAAGTTCGCGGCGCGCTGCAACGGCTGCGGCAGCGCTATCACCGACAAGGCCATCATCGCGCTAGACGCCAAGTGGCACCGTGACTGCTTCACTTGCATGGTAAGCACATACCTACATTGAATTATTCATAGTCTGTTCATTTGTTTACATTTTCATCAGATACTTTAGAACAAACTATATCCTGTGTTTTCAACTACAGACACATTCTTAGACAAATAAATAAAGTCCTCCAGATCGTAGTTCGCCCACGGCGGGCGGCCAATCTCCACGGAGACTAGCCTCCGGCGCGGGAGATATTATAGTGCACAAGTGTGCTTTGGACACAGGTTCACTCCTTCTTCCCTCACTCTCATAGTCCGATGGGACGGCAATCCGACACGAGCGGAGAGATCAGGCGCAGGACCAACGGCTTCACGTGCTTTCTGAGGCACGGCGGTATCACACCGCCGACTTCCATACTCCGGGCTGTTACTGAGAAATCCCTAATGGAAAAACTTAATAACACTTTGTCCGACACGGGAATCGAACCCAGTACCCAACGCTCAGCAGTCGCACTTGCGACCACGAGACCAACGGGACAGTTAGACAAAGCTGTATAAGGGAAACAGCTTATGAAATAATATTATCAGCCCTGTTCTCTTTCAAACTAAGTATCTGTTTCTTTTCCAAAATTATAAGAAATATTTTCTTGATTGTTGCAAAAAGTTTTAATGTTCGAATTTCTGGATAAATTGGCAAAATACAAAGAAATGCTAACTACTTAACATATCTAAGGACTAAAGACAAAAGCGACTATCAGTGCCAATTTTTTCTGGTTTGAGCTACCTACGATAAGATCTACATAAGATAATCTAAGCCAAAAATGCTAATAACTTCCTTCCTAACTTCCTTCCTTACATTACAGAAATGCAGAAACCCGGTAACCGACGCTACTTTCTCCGTGATGGACAACAAACCTCTTTGCGGAAAATGCGCCTAAATGCACACAATGACATTACACACACAAACATATTTATACGCCCATCGAGTAGCCAGGATTACGGTACCATAGCTTAGCAAGAGAGGCGCTTCTCAAAGATCGAAGGGAACATAGAACGTCACAATTTAAAAAAGGAATAATATTTTTTTATAAAAAGTAATTTTGGGATTACGAACTTTTTTTTACTCTTTTTGAGTTGGTTATTATTGCTTTTCACGTTAACAGTTTTTAACAGTTATTTATTTTCTTGGCATGTTTATATAAGAATATAATATATTTAATCTACGACCAATCCGTCAACAAACTTACGATCTTTGAGAACGCAAATATTATGCTAATAAAATATAATAATAAATTACTTAGGTTTTACGTTGTTACAAAGATTAAAAAAGGAAACAGCAGTTATATGACAGTATTTTTAAGGAAATAATACATTTTGTTCGTAAAGAATAAAGTATTTTAATAAGGAATGTATGGCAAAGTCATGTATTAATGCTGAACAACCTTTACGAAGTAAAATGTTGTTAAAGCGTTTTCAAATAAACGTTATTTTTTATGTTCTTTCGGTCATTTTGTGACAAGCAGTGCCATCTAGTGGCGAGGAGGGATACTCAGTCATATGCTTTCTTTATCAGCTTGAAGCCATACTTTTCCATTGATAACCCCTTAAGGGTGGTTTTTTAATTGTGTTGAGAAAAATATGGGTCTTGGAGAGTGTTAAGTGCTGTAAGCATTTTAAAAATATAGTTCATGTAAGGTATCCCACCCAATGGCCGGATAACATATATTTTTACTGCGCAAATACTATTGCACAAACTAAGCTACTTTAATATAAGTTTTAAACATTAAACTTTGGAAATTGTTGTAAATAATTTTAATTAAATTTTAAAAAGTCGCTGTGATGCTTTTGGCTTTCGATTGTATTTATTCAATTATATTTACATAATAAAAAAAAACATGTTAAAATGAAGCTAGACTATATTTTATACGCTTTTCTGAAATGGTTATTTTTCCAATAAATTATTTAATTTTGTTTTTGACGATACTGGTATTTTATTTAGTTTCTGCTTTCCCTGAACCGGTTACTTTTGCAGAATAAGTCTCTTTAGACGATGTTTTACCTTGTATGCCAGTGGGATATGCATCGATCTGTCAATTACATCTTATTACATACTTGCAAACCAGTATATTTTTTCCAACTTTATATATCCTTTATACAGAGTGAAATTGAAAACATGAGACAAATCGAAATGGGAGATTGTACTCATCATTATGAACAACTTTTACCATGGGACCAAACGTGAAATTGCGAAAAAAAAATCAGCTGTTCCCTACATTTTGACGAGTTATGCGAACATAAATGTAGGGAACAGCTGATTTTTTTTGTTGCGATTTCAGGTTTTATCTCATAGTAAAAGTTGTTCACAATGATGAGTACAATCTCTTTACACACTATTATTATATAAAGGAATTATTATTACTATAAGCTTATTATAAAGCTATTATTATACAGTCTTTTTTTTTTCAAATTTTTTTTTGGTTCTTTGGATCTTTTTTATTAGATTTCAACACAAATGGGAGTGCCATTTGTGTTGAAACCCAATAAAAAAGATCATAGGTTACCTTACCTGGTTTCTCTCTCTCACAAGCTCACGGTTTAGGTGTTTAGTAGGTGATAAAACGCGGTGCCTAGAAGAATTCCTAGGCGAACCGTCGTCTTGACCGCATACCTCGGCGTCAGTGGAGGCCTACGGAAAAGTACTAGTTATTTGCATTGTAAATTAGACAAAACACGCTGAATTTCCATCGCGTAATTTTCGGCAGGACTGTGCGTCGCTAAGTCCTATGCTAACGGCCGGTACAGACTTGGCGAAGTAAAGTGCAGCATGGTTGTCAAAGCCCAATAAATATAGACCATGCGAAAATTAAATAAAGATGAAAATAAATATAAACTTCCAATAGCCCGATAGCGCATCAAAGCGGACAGAGGCGCGCGTTTCTGGTTAATACAGGTTATTTATTTTCGACTTTATTTTAAGAAAGTCAATGCTGCCTTTTGTTTGGCAGTTATAACTGCGCTGTGCCCCACCTCGTCAGATGTGCGCAGACCCTAGGACTAAGGTTTCGAAAAGAATTTCGTGGTGTGAAGAAAACAAATAAGTACCTACAACAACATCCCGTATATTATAAGTACTTACAAAAAGTTACGCCTTTTTCCCATGGGGGTAGGCAGAAACTCCCAGAATGCCACATGCTACGGTTAAACATACTCCATTTGGCTCGTTTACGTTCATACATCTGGTCATACACGCACGCCTTTGTAATACTACGCACCTGACCATTCTGAAGAACATCACGTCGTCCCAAACAAATCTCACCTTTTTCTTCTCATTGGGGTCCTCTCGTCCAGAGGACGACGAAGTGTCCTTCGGCGCCAGCTCCGCCATGCTTGCCTCTTGCTTGTCCTCCTCTGCCTTCAAGTCTTTCTTCACGGCGCACTTGATTGTGAGCACTGGCATCACCTGCATAAACAAACATTACATGACATTTGATGCATTTGACAAATTAAATGTCAACTGCCGGGTGTCAAAATGCGACCTCTTGAGATGGATCATTGATATGTTATGTATGTTGTTTAGCTTTGCACACGTTGATGTCGGAAAATATCCCAACAGGTCACAGCAGTCTCTTTGAAAGGCCAGACATTATCTTGGTCAGATAATTGAAGCTTGTCAGATTGTACGACATGGTAACTTGCATAAAAGTGAAAATATAAATTAGGAACATTAAAAACCTCTGATTTTTTTCTGGTTCGATATATTCGAAAAAATAAACGCATATTTTTTATATTGCATAACAACTGTCAAAACTTCACGGTTATGACGTTGGAAAAATCAGACCTAAACGTAGATTTATTAAGTGACATCACCTGCTGTTCTTCAGTTTCCTCGTTTCTGGTAAAGCTCGGGGACTCCTTTAAGGCGTTTGCTGATTTTGGGCTGGGGTGTCCAGGCCTTGGCTTTGACGGCGAAGGTTCGTCTGAGGGTTTCGTGGGCCGCGGTGTAAGCTGGTTCTTTCTATGACGGATTTTTTTATTGTTTAATAATTATGAAGAAAGATCAAAAGTGTGGAGGGAGGCTTTTGCCCAGGAGTGGGGCAGCGTAGTCCAGTAAAAAAAAAATATATATAAAGAGAGTAAAAAGCAAATTAACGAAGCCTAGAGTCACATACTACTCCCCGTCATTGTCAGATAATAATTGTTGTTGGTGAGTCCAATTAATGGCCTACATTGATATCACTAGATTGGTTTTCCGTGGTTTTGTGTATGAAATCCCAACTAATCTCCCCAAATGACCGTAAATGTGCTACTTAAGGGGTCAATGTCAAATCATAATTTTAAACTAAG